>CAXHUQ010001483.1:0-15941 GCA_964020085.1 Micromussa lordhowensis | reverse complement strand
TCTCCATCTAATTCAAGTTTGAAATAGTTCTTGTAGGCTTTGTACCACAGCAGAGAAGCCTTACCATTTGCTAAGAAAGCATGGACCTGTCCAATCAAAATTTTGGGACTTCTCAGTGTGCTGTCTTCTTCAATCAGTCCTACAAATTGGGCCAGCTTTATGTTGGTAGTAGCTGGTGGCTGCACATGAGAAGTGTCAGTGGCTGTGGTTTCCATCACGCCTGGATTAGAGACAACGTCCTGGGCATATTCTCTTGCTACGCGAACAGCGCATTCTTTCCTTTCGTTGGCTGTTCGTCTATCGTATGTTTTCTCAGCCTGTTTCCTGGAATGACCTAAAGCAGAAGCCAGCGAAGCTTTGAGGGCATCTGAAGCGTCACTATTGAAAAAACAAAACACACCGCAATAAGCGTGGATGTTGCAGCTTGCATTTCTAGGAAATGTTTGTTCCATCATTTGTTTTTGACGCATCTGTCCTCTTACTGATGGTAGCTAAGTTCACTTTGACAATGTTGTGACGAAATTATCCGTCTATTACATTTGTATGAGCTACGCAGTTTTTCTCGTTCAATTTGAAGTTAATCTGCAGGAGTGAGTTTTTCAAAAGGGTGAGATTGCATGAGCCACTTAGGGTAATGCAAGTTCATTGCAAATTGAAAAAGACAAAGCATACGACTACTTAATAATGATATAAACATGCACGTGAAAACTTTCTCTTTTCTTTCAGCCAATAAGCGATAAACTCTAGTTCTGAAGCTTGTTGTGATGAAAATCTCCTAACCCTAAACAAAAGTGTACACTTTCTTCATGTTGGGCTTTCTACAAATAAAGAAGTCAACTATTCAATACTTACTCTCTGCCATAAGCCCAGGTCACAAATGAACTCCGAATCATGTTGATGGATACCACAGTCCCTGTCAGTTTCTGGAAAAGGTTCTTAATGTGGCTTGAAAAGGAGGAACTGCTAAACATTGCTCCATTTCTGTTCTGCAATGAAGCAAATAGAACCAAAGTTAGGGTGAATGTTGTTGTTTGTACATCTCAAGGAGAATGAGTGTAAGGACAATTCACCCCCAAGTGGGGTTAAGAAATACTGACATTCACCCCTGAATTTTGAAAGATTCATTCCTGTGGAATGAAGAATCGGGTAAATTCACCCGTCTAGACTGCCGAGAATGCTAATTTGAACTAAACCACCCCACAACTGAAAATGAAAATGAAACTCCGAGGCAATGTACCCCAACACAACCCAAAAAACATTCCTGCATCAAATTTGGCAGGGTGATTGGCCTTTATTACAAGTCCCCAACTTTTATTTTGAGGGTGAATGCGTGGTTTTTGGAGGTGACTTCAGGATTCTTGAAGATAAATCCCAGAAACTTGGCCACAGTTGCTCCAATAGCAGGGTTAGGGTTTAGATTTCTAGTAGAATCGGGGGTGAATTTGCCCTTTTAATCACACCTAATGGATTGACAGCAAGTTACTGCATTATAGCTTGAGACTACTTACCAGAAGCAAGATGTCGCCACTTTCTTTGCCAACCAATTGGGGACGGTGATTGTTCACAAAGTCGAGGAGTATTTTGCACAGCTCATGATCTGTCTATGGTCAGAAGAAAATGGTATGGATGAGTTTCCCTTTAAGTGCAACATCTTAGGAAGTATCGTGATATCATTAGAAAAATAATCACAGCATATGGGACTATGAAACAACTACTGGTTTATCCCAGAGAGAGAGAGAAAAAGAAACAAAAAACAACTGAATATTCGTACTAAATATCTGCTGCATTGTCTTACCTTCAGAGTAAGCTCCTGGCGGCCAAAGAACTTTGCAGTCTTATAGTTGTGGAAGTAAAGCGTGACCTCTTCTGATCCCTTCACCAAGAGGACATTCTTATCTTTGACCTGCGCAGGATGAAATTGTTGCCAGTTGGTTTGAATCTCTAGCGTGCGAACTTCGACGCCGCGGCCCGGCGGAATGAAAACATACATTGCCAAGATAACCAAGTCGCAGCATTCCCGGGCCTTATCTCTTTTGTTGACAGCCATCTCAAAGTAATCTCTCTGCACGCTGCACGCATTCACAATCTGTTCCCTGCAAAATGTTGCATAGTGATATTAGGCTGCAGTTATTCATACATGTAGGTTTCAGACATGGATACACAGAGGGTAGAGAGGACTACTCTATCCTCTTTTAAAATTAAATGACAAAGAAGTGAAACGTTTTTCAACAAAGTCTCAAGAGTTGGTTAATTTTCAATTCACTAAATTCTAATTACCCTCTGATGACAATCAGTAAGGTTTATACTGTTTACAATGTCAAAAATAGCTTTTAGTTAGAAACACGCACTTCCAAGTTTACAAAACATGTTTCGGATAATCAACATCCGTCGTCAGTTGCGAATACAGTTGCAGTGTCAAAAAATTACAACGAAAGTGTTAAATTGACATGGCCTCCTTAATTTTCAGTTGAAAGGACGCAGAGGTACTGTCAAGGATGGAAAAGGCATTCTCTCAGCACAAAGTTCTGCATGTTTTTGAGTCATAACTGTGCGAGTTCTTATGTGTGTTTCTACCTAAAAGTTATTTCATGTCTGTTGCCATTTGGCTTGGCCGTACGTTTTCGCAGGACAGGTGACACGTTAAAACTGCATGACAAGCTCTCCTGTCACCCAACACAAAGCAGTAAAATAATATTACTAGCGCTTACCAGTCAAGCCAACGGTTCAGAAGCGTCAGCTCTTCCTTAGTTTGAGGACGTTCGACATCGCCTTGACGCTGTAGAAGTGTTGCCTGTGTTCTTAGCTGCTTAATGACAGGGATGTCCTGGTAAACGGGTGCGCTCTCCCGGTGAAGGAATTTCGCAGGATACAGAAGCGAAGAGCAGTGGTTGGATATGGTGGCAGCTGACAAATTTCGTTGGTCCTGCAAAAGGAGAGAGAGAGAGAGAGAGAGAAAAAAAGCATTACACTGTTTATCAAGATTCAGGAAGTAGCCCTGAACAGTCAGTCGAAAACAATAACTAACAAGCTTTAATGGAAGAGGACGATTATGTTGGCACATCTTTTCTAATCGATAAATTTCAAAATAAATACTCAAAATAGCTTTGTCTAATTGCGATTTCTATTTCATCCATTTATTCATTTACCTACTTATTTACCTACTTATTTATTTATTTATTTATTTATTTGCTAGACGTGCATTTGTTTCATCTCTTTACTGGTATGTAACACTAACATTTGATTTACTCTTTAAACAGTCTTACTCGCTACCCGCCTAGATTAGCCTCAGCTATTTGCGGGTTAGCGTTGTTTTTGTAAAATTTTGTTGATTTAATAATAAACTTGAACTTGAACTTGAAACTTGAAAATAACTATCAAGTACAGCAAAGAAAAAGGCCACAGCAGCAAAGCCAAGGTCCAAGATTTGGATGAAAAATTACAGAGCTGTACCAAAAATTGCGAAAATGACCCGTCGAAAGAAAACCTTGAAGAACTGGAATGTTTACAAGCAACAAGTATTTCTTAAATTTAGAAAAATCAAATAAGAAAAAAAAGCTGTGTACGGAAAATTGTTACAGGTGACGGAACAATTACAGCTAATCCCATGTTGTGCAAATCGAAATTGTAACAATGCAATAAGATTGTTTGGATTATTTCCCTGAGTAACAATAGGTTCCGGGTCTAAGTCGATATCACCTGAAGTAAATAACTTTGCCCTTGAAGCACAATAGCTATGATTTCATTTCTTACACTTCATATTGAACAACATGTACAAGTTCATCATCAAAGACAACTGACACTTGAGCGGCCCTTTTATGTTTCGCAGTTCTTGTTTTGAAAACAAACACAATCAAGAGCAAAATACAACTTTCACCCTTTTGCACGAGTGATTCCAACTGGTTTACATATACACATATTTCTGGTTTTGAGATAAAATTTTTTCTAATGCTGATCACTGTCAGTGGTAAATAAGTTCAGAATTTTCTTCCACGGTAATCTCGATGGTAGAATTGGGCATTCCGCAAAGTTTGGAAAAGTCAATATCAATTGGTTTACCGTCGACATATTGATTTGTTTACATCTGAGCGAGTGACACATATTCTGCCCCCTAACAATTAGTCGTTTCTACGCTCCGCGTATCCACGACTAAAAAAAAATATTTTTGTTCAGTAAACATGCCTTAAACTGTTACAAGCTCAATTTTGTGGTCAAAAAAATGCAGGGCTCGACTCGTACACCGGGAAGTACGGTTTTAACAAGAATAACAATAGTTGTAAATATCACTTTTTAGAAGTGAAATTTTGACCTCACGTACTTGCAGGAAAACAAATTCTGCAGTCAATAAGATGAATTCACGCATCAGATACTGTAATCGATATACCCTGAAACACGACTGTGTCTGGCGTGCAAATTTCAGGCTGAAACGTTCGTTGAACTTTACAGTATGAACTGATTCCACAAATTTTTATAACGGAAACTGTGGTAGTTTCCGTTCAGAAAACACAATCTTTCTGAAGACTTTAGTCTCCTTTGAGCAGATGTTTACAAATGGATTTCAAAACTAGAAACATAAATGACACGTCACAACATGGCCGCTCAATTTCGGCCCAGTTCCCACGCAAACGTCAAAAAATTCATTACACGTCACCTTGAGAAAATCCAGATAAGATTCCAACAGAGACTGACGTAGGAAGACGTCGGGTTGCAGTATCACACCAGGGCGAGACCTCAAGAATCCAAGAAAGCCTAAGGGCATGAAAAGGGAAAATCAATTCGTTTGCACATCGTAAAATCGTTAAATTATTGAACAACACTGTGCGAGCGAAATAACTCAGACAATAAACTCACATAATATTCTTTCCTGGGTTTTCTGGTATGTCGATGTTGCCAAAGGTCTTGCTTGTCTTTCCAGCTGGACTGGACGAGTGAAGAAGGTTTTCAGTTCGCGCAGAAATGTCTGCATTTCCAGCGGCAATTGTCCAATGTCCAATGCATATGACTGTTTGCGAAGTTTGAATTCGGTCATGGGTACGACGCAGTTGCTTTCTTCTTCTGTTGATTCTTCTGGTTTTTCTTCTGTTGATTCTTCTGGATTTTCTGGTGATTCTTCTGGTTTTTCTGGTGATTCTTCTGCTGTCGTTTCTTCTGTGCACGTGGTTGCTCCTTCTTCGATCAGATCGTCGCAATCAACGTCTGTTTCTGTCTGCAACATGAAATTGCTCGTGCGTGGCCTCTTAGAAGGCGTTTGGAGCTGAATATCGGATTCATCTGAGCTCGACTCGTCTGAAGAAGTCAGCCGGTAGGAAACGATGGACTGCATGGCGCCGAGGGAAGAGGTGAAAAAGATCGAAGTTCACAGAGTTTTTCGTGGTCATTCGGTCAAAACAGAGATCCATTGACGAAATGGCTGACGGGAATTTTTTCATTCTCGTTCCCATATCCCTTTTTGAGGCCTCTAACCCAGGAGAGCTGGAAACTAGCAAAGGATCCAGCTCTTGTGGAGTGGGAAGAATTCAATTGTCAGCTCTCAGGCAATAATTCTAGCTTTTTTTTTGACCGAAACGTCGCTTTCTGTTATGTAAGGCGGGTATTTTAAGCTTTCGAGTGCAAATATTTTGAAGCCAATATTGTCCACTTTTCATGCATTTCTCACTTTACCAAACAAAGCTTTAAAGCGCGAAAAAGGTACCCTTTTTTCAGGTTGAAGCGATCTCTTTAAAAGCGCGGAAAAGGTACCTTATTCTGCGGTTAAAAATCTTTTTTTTTTCTTAAAAGGTACCTTTTTTAACTTTTCAACTAATCGACTCGCATTAACAAATAAGGTAACAATTTTGCATTTGTTCTATGAGAAATAAATGCAGAAAGTTTATTTTTCTGCTCTTTTCAATTAGCAGAGTTGATCTTTTTGTAAAAAAAGCAGAATTGCCGGAATCATTCTATGACTGACCGCTGCGTATTTTGTTAGTCCACAAGGGAAGTCATAGTGGACTCACAAAAAAAATTCTAATTAACTCTGGTTTCGTTCGATTTTTCTGAAATTTTAACACAATAAAGATGGATTGCTAAGAAACATATTTAGTCTTTGCCGATGTATAGTAGCTATTAACTCTAAAGAGATATATCGCTTCGAAGTCGGTGATTTGAAGTCGTTGGATTCGAACGAAGAGAATACTAAATACGCTAAAAAGGTGTTGAGTGAGGGCTATGGACTCAGTGAAAGGTTCCAGCAATTCTACTTTTCTAGAAAAAGATCAACTCTTCCACTTGAAAAGAGCAGAAAATTTAACTTTCCGCATTAATTTTTAGCGATCTCTTTAAAAGCGCGGAAAAGGTACCTTATTCTGCGGTTAAAAACGTTCCTGGATGAAAAGCGGACAATATTGACGCTAAAATATTTTCATCCGAAAGCTTAAAATGCCCGCTTTTTTTTTCTTACCTTCGTACAGGTGACTAACAAGAAAACGTACAACAGAAGGTCCTAATACTGAAATGTTGAACAGCGATATTTAAACAAGTGCTCAGTTATAAGGTAAAGTTTCGCACTTGTGAAATGATGGTACACGTTCTGTCTGTGTGTCCTGTCCTTTGGATTGTTACTAGAAATCGCTCTGAATTCTTCTAAAGTATATAACTATGCGTTATATGACCGGTTTACAAAATTCAATTGGTAATTGTATCATAGAAAAAACGCGCTTCGAATAGTCATGTTTTGCTTATCATGGAATACGTCTAAGTGTCCTACTTTGAAACACGCGAGTAACTTTCCTTGTGAAATATTTAACTTAAGCACTTCATATTAGGCAGGCGATAACGATGAACAGTTCTAAACAAGTACTGGGAATTTTGTTGTCAAACTTTAAAAAATGAGGAAGATAGAGCATTCTGAAAATGTCTTATGAAAACTTGACGATATTTAGGGCATGCGCAGTACTTTATCAAAGACAGTGACAACTTCTGCGTATATTGAATAGGTAAATATCATGCACAGTTTTTCTGTTTCAAAGCATTTGTCAATTGCTCTACGATTTTCAAAGTTACGACTATCGTAAAATAAGAAGAAATGTATGAAAAAATTCGGTACATGCGCAGTAACGACAAATTCAACGTACGCGCCTCAAATTGTGCACACTGTAAACTTAGACAGAAACAAACAACTTGTGTAAATTTTGTAGTAAAACGTTAAAAACACATGAAAAGGCAGTATTTTGAAATTTTAAGACAATGTATTGGAAAATTACGATGTTTAGAGCATGCGCAGTAACTACCAATTGAACGTACGAACATGAAATTGTGCACACTGTAAACTTAGACACAGGCAAACAACTTGTATAAATTTTGTGGTTAAAAAGTAAAAACACACGAAAATATAATACTTTGAAATTTGAAGAGAATGTATGGGGAAATGTTTATTGAAAAATGCAGCACATGCGCAGTAATGACCAATTGAACGTACGAAAATGACATTATACACACTGTAAACTTCGACACAGACAAACAACTTGTATAAATTTTGTGGCTAAAAGGTAAAAAGACACGGAAATATAATACTTTGAAATTTTAAGACAATCGATGGGAAAGTGTTTGCGCGGGAACTGTTGTGTGCACATTCCACGTTCCGTTCTTATAGGATTTAAAATGCTTACAAGGGGGAACAAACTCTTAATTGTGCAAGGAATAAGTCTTACCCGTCCAAGGAGCGAATTTTCTGATTCAGAAGTGCAGCTTATGCGAAATAAATTGAAATCGAGTTCGGCAATTTCAAGTGTTCGCCGCGCGCGTGAATTTTGTAAAATGAGCATAGTTAACTCGAAGTGTAATATTTCCTCTAAAAAGCAGGTATACAACTATATTCTTCCGTATAAGCAAACCCTACAGAATCTAGTACACTGAAAATCTGAATTCTCTTTTCAAGTATACACTATAACTGTGTACTGAAATGTTGAACAGCCATATTTAAACAAGTGCTCAGTTATAAGGTGAAGTTTCGCACTTGTGAAATGATGGTACACGTTCTGTCTGTGTGTCCTGTCCTTTGGATTGTTACTAGAAATCGCTCTGAATTCTTCTAAAGTATATAACTATGCGTTATATGACCGGTTTACAAAATTCAATTGGTAATTGTATCATAGAAAAAACGCGCTTCGAATAGTCATGTTTTGCTTATCATGGAATACGGCTAAGTGTCCTACTTTGAAACACGCGAGTAACTTTCCTTGTGAAATATTTAACTTAAGCACTTCATATTAGGCAGGCGATAACGATGAACAGTTCTAAACAAGTACTGGGAATTTTGTTGTCAAACTTTAAAAAATGAGGAAACAGCGGAAGCGCGGAAACGCGGAAACGCGGAAGCTCATAGACATAAATTCTCACCGGAGTGTACATTTTCGAAATCGAGTAGATACATATACAGTCATACCTCTATCACACGTACACCGAAAGGACAGAGCGAGGTGTCCCTATTTGAGAGGTTTCTATTTTGCAGGTCATTATTATAATCACATCTCTTAAACGAAAATGGTGATCTATCATTTCAATTTTATTTTCCGAAACAGTGCTTGGTAGAGAACATTCAGGTAAATTTTCAAAAAAACTCATCGCTAAATTTTATTTCTCAGGAATCACCTTAAATGGCGCCGAGTGGATCCCTTAGGCAAAAGTTTTGACTAATTAACTCTGGTTTCGTTCGATTTTTCTGAAATTTTAACACAATAAAGATGGATTGCTAAGAAACATATTTAGTCTTTGCCGATGTATAGTAGCTATTAACTCTAAAGAGATATATCGCTTCGAAGTCGGTGATTTGAAGTCGTTGGATTCGAACGAAGAGAATACTAAATACGCTAAAAAGGTGTTGAGTGAGGGCTATGGACTCAGTGAAAGGTTCCAGCAATTCTACTTTTCTAGAAAAAGATCAACTCTTCCACTTGAAAAGAGCAGAAAATTTAACTTTCCGCATTAATTTTTAGCGATCTCTTTTAAGACAATCGATGGGAAAGTGTTTGCGCGGGAACTGTTGTGTGCACATTCCACGTTCCGTTCTTATAGGATTTAAAATGCTTACAAGGGGGAACAAACTCTTAATTGTGCAAGGAATAAGTCTTACCCGTCCAAGGAGCGAATTTTCTGATTCAGAAGTGCAGCTTATGCGAAATAAATTGAAATCGAGTTCGGCAATTTCAAGTGTACGGCGCGCGCGTGAATTTTGTAAAATGAGCATAGTTAACTCGAAGTGTAATATTTCCTCTAAAAAGCAGGTATACAACTATATTCTTCCGTATAAGCAAACCCTAAAGAATCTAGTACACTGAAAATCTGAATTCTCTTTTCAAGTATACACTATAACTGTGTACTGAAATGTTGAACAGCGATATTTAAACAAGTACTCAGTTATAAGGTGAAGTTTCGCACTTGTGAAATGATGGTACACGTTCTGTCTGTGTGTCCTGTCCTTTGGATTGTTACTAGAAATCGCTCTGAATTCTTCTAAAGTATATAACTATGCGTTATATGACCGGTTTACAAAATTCAATTGGTAATTGTATCATAGAAAAAACGCGCTTCGAATAGTCATGTTTTGCTTATCATGGAATACGGCTAAGTGTCCTACTTTGAAACACGCGAGTAACTTTCCTTGTGAAATATTTAACTTAAGCACTTCATATTAGGCAGGCGATAACGATGAACAGTTCTAAACAAGTACTGGGAATTTTGTTGTCAAACTTTAAAAAATGAGGAAACGCGGAAGCGCGGAAACGCGGAAGCTCATAGACATAAATTCTCACCGGAGTGTACATTTTCGAAATCCGAGTAGATACATATACAGTCATACCTCTATCACACGTACACCGAAAGGACAGAGCGAGGTGTCCCTATTTGAGAGGTTTCTATTTTGCAGGTCATTATTATAATCACATCTCTTAAACGAAAATGGTGATCTATCATTTTAATTTTATTTTCCGAAACAGTGCTTGGTAGAGAACATTCAGGTAAATTTTCAAAAAAAATCATCGCTAAATTTTATTTCTCAGGAATCACCTTAAATGGCGCCGAGTGGATCCCTTAGGCAAAAGTTTTGACTAGATGATGGGATGCAAAAGAGAGAAAACACTTATTTGCGCTAATATTCAAGTCATTACTGCACTTTTCAATAACATGCGGACTCTAAAACATTTTTAGAGCATGGCATAATGGCTCATAGCCCATGATCGCTAAGCCAATGAAAACTCTTGAATATTAAATTATTTGCAGATAAAAAATACTAAAAAGGCAAACTGTCAGAATCAAACAAGACTCTTCAGGGGATTTAATGACAATAATATTCATAACCATGCTTTATATACTATAAAATTTACATAATTACCATTTGAAATGTCTAAATGGCAAGGTTTGGGCTAGAGGCTTAAGATAAAATTCGGTAAATGCTGAAAGGTTTTCAATGGCGGTGCGCAGCACGATGTAATGAGCCGAAGGGGATTCCCCTGGATGGGTTTTGATGGTTCCAAAAGCCTTGTCAGGCTTGGCATTGCCATTGACAACCCAATTAGCAATTTCTTCTTATATATATAGAAATATATAAAGGTAGAATAAACAGAAGAAGATGCGAACTTTTCTCTTTGTGGTCTTTAATACATGGACGTTTCGCCCGTTCGGGCTTCTTCAGCACTTACAAAATCGATACTTGGATGTTGGTTAACCAACATCGTTTACACATCTATAGAAAAATATAAATATAAAAATATAAAAACATATATGTATATACACACATATAACTTAACTTAACTTATTATATTAAATTATTTCCAGATAAAAAATAACTGTCAGAATCAAACTAGTTTGTTATTCAGTTGGAGCTAAAGAAAATTTTAAGCCCAACAGGGTTTTATGTTCTAATATCTATAGGAGTGTGGCTAATTTTGGATACCTATTTGGCGTTCCTGGCCCTTAATCCAAGGGAAGTTGATGGGGTGTGGTTTCTTTGTACTTGTATCCATAGTATCAAGTCAGTCTGACTTGTGCTGAGTGAAGAACATGCTATATACTTAGTAGAATTAGCATAGCTTTCAGGCATTGACTATGATTTTAAGGCAGTTTAGTGTCCAATGATTGAGGCAATATTTAAATAAACAATAAACTTATTTGATTGTACCATTACTACTTGGATAACCCAGTAACTCTAGAGCTGAGACAAAAGTCCCGACTTGTGGAAGGGATGCCGCTTTCCGGTGGATGTCACAAATGATTCCCTGACAACTCAAGAACAGGATCCATCCACAAAGACCAAGTTCCGGAATCAACTTACTAACTCTTGGTTTAGATTTCCAGATCACCAGTAGGAGACCTTCTTTGTCAAGCTTCCATGCCACACCCTGTCAAAACAAGACCTCAAAACCAGAGAGATATCACAGTTGTCAGGATTTGACTATCATTATTGTACAACGAAATTTATTTAGTTGATAAAATCCTTTCAGACATCACATCAACTATAAATAAAAGCTAACATAAAAAATATATCTATATGTACATATGCATAACTTAAATAAAAGTAGCTGTATCAAGGTAACAAGATAAATGAATGAAAATTTATAATTAATATTTATTGAGGCAATTTCTTGCAAAGGGCTTTCATGTGATATGATGTCATCAGCCTGAATTTTTCCACAGAAGGGAGGACAAGAGATTCTATTGTCAATTTCTGCTTATGCTAGATCAAGTGTGGAGTGTAGAACTTGAAGTAAGCACTGCTGAGTTACTCCATAAGACACTGGGCTTTACTGGGCCCGTTGGACATGGTTGGACCTGGTTTTCGAAACATATATAATAAGATAATGAATGATAAGATAATGAATTGAAGACTTCATCAAAGACTACACTTTCATCCCAACAAGCCTGTTAGGTGATCTCTCACTCTTCAGGGGGATTTTAGAGACAATAATATTCATAGCCATGCTTTATACACTATACAATTTACATACCGGTAATTACTGTTGCAGAGAATTTGAAATGTCTAAATATTTAAATAAACAATAAACTTATTTGATTGTACCATTACTACTTGGATAACCCAGTAACTCTAGAGCTGAGACATGCCAAAAGTCCCGACTTGCGGAAGGGATGCCGCTTTCCGGTGGAGGTCACAAATGATTCCCTGACAACTCAAGAACAGGATCCATCCACAAAGACCAAGTTCCGGAATCAACTTACCAACTCTTGGTTTACATTTCCAGATCACCAGTAGGAGACCTTCTTTGTCAAGCTTCCATACCACACCCTGTCAAAACAAGACCTCAAAACCAGAGAGATATCACAGTTGTCAGGATTTGACTATCATTATTGTACAACTAAATTTATTTAGTTGATAAAATCCTTTCAGACATCACATCAACTATAAATAAAAGCTAACATAAAAAATATATCTATATGTACATATGCATAACTTAAATAAAAGTAGCTGTATCAAGGTAACAAGATAAATGAATGAAAATTTATAATTAATATTTATTGAGGCAATTTCTTGCAAAGGGCTTTCATGTGATATGATGTCATCAGCCTGAATTTTTCCACAGAAGGGAGGACAAGAGATTCTATTGTCAATTTCTGCTTATGCTAGATCAAGTGTGGAGTGTAGAACTTGAAGTAAGCACTGCTGAGTTACTCCATAAGACACTGGGCTTTACTGGGCCCGTTGGACATGGTTGGACCTGGTTTTCGAAACATATATAATAAGATAATGAATGATAAGATAATGAATTGAAGACTTCATCGAAGACTACACTTTCATCCCAACAAGCCTGTTAGGTGATCTATCACTCTTCAGGGGGATTTTAAAGACAATAATATTCATAGCCATGCTTTGTACACTATACAATTGACATACCGGTAATTACTGCCGCAGAGAATTTGAAATGTCTAAATATTTAAATAAACAATAAACTCATTTGATTGTACCATTACTACTTGGATAACTTAGTAACTCTAGAGCTGATACATGCAAAAACTCCCGACTTGTGGAAGGGATACCGCTTTCCGGTGGATGTCACAAATGATTCCCTGACAACTCAAGAACAGGATCCATCCACGAAGACCAAGTTCCGGAATCAACTTCCCAACTCTTGGGTTAGATTTCCAGATCACCACTAGGAGGCCTTCTTTGTCAAGCTTCCTTGCCATACTCTGTCAAAACAAGACCTCAAAACCAGAGAGATAGCACAGTTGTCAGGATTTGACTATGATTAAGACAGTTTAGTGTGCTATTATTGTACAACTACATTTATTTAGTTGATAAAATCCTTTCAGACATCACATCAACAATAAATAAAAGCTAACATAAAAAATATATCTATACGTACATATGCATAACTTACATAAAAGTAAATATATCAAGGTAGCAAGATAAATGAATGAAAATTTATAATTAATATTATAATTATAATTATATTGAGGCAATTGATTGCAAAGGGCTTTCATGTGATATGATACCATGAGCCTGAATTTTTCCAAGACCAATAATTTCTATAAGACCAAGTGTCTTATAGAGTAACTTAAGCAGTGCTTACCTGAAGTTATACACTCCAAACTTTATATAGCATAACCAGGAAATGAAACTAGAATCTCTTGGCCACCTGTGGAAATATTTAGGCTCATGTCATCATATCACAGGAAAGCCCTTTGCAAGCAATTGCATCAATAATGGCACACTAGACAGCCTTTAAATCATAGTCAATGCCTGAAAACTGTGCTATCTCTACCTAGTATATAGCATGTTCTCCACTCAGCACAAGTCAAAGCCACTTGATACTAGGCATAAGAGTACAAAGAAACCACACCCAAACACCTTCACTTGGATTACGGGACAGGAACTCCAAATAGATATCCAAAATTAGGCACACTCCTGGAGATATTAGTACATAAAACCCTGTTGGGCTTAAAATTTTAATTTGGCTTCAACTTAATAACAAACTAGTTTGATTCTGACAGTTTTGCATATTTCTGATATACAACCCCAACCTCTGTCGAGAAAAGTCAAAGTCAAATTGAAATTGAAATCCAAAAAATGGCTTAATCAAGTCAAGCTGGTTTGATAAAGTTTACAGACGAAAATAACTTAATAGCACCATATTAACAGACCCCATTTTCAAAACTCCAGGTAGATATAGATATATGTATTATAATAAGATAATGAATTGAAGACTTCATCAAAAACTACACTTTCATCCCAACAAGCCTGTTCCGTGATCTCTCACTCTTCAGGGGGATTTTAAAGACAATAATATTCATAGCCATGCTTTATACACTATAAAATTTACATACCACTAATTACTGTTGCAGAGAATTTGAAATGTCTAAATATTTAAATAAATGATAAACTAAGACATTTCTTAACTCTGGACTTAAAAATATTCTCATTTGTTCCATCAGGTGACATCTATAACAGCCTCAAGTGAGAAATCAGTCTTATAAAGTGTCATTTGGAGTGGCTCGACTAACAAAATGGCTATCAACTTGAAGTGCCAGCTTTCAAGCTGAAACGTTGCTTTCCAGTGGACGCCACAACTGATTCCCTGACCCGGATGCATCCACAAACAACCAAGTTCAGGCCAACTCTTAGATCAGATTTCCAGATCAACTAGGTGGCCTTGTCAAGTTTCCTCGCCTTGTTACCCTGCCAAAACAATTACCCCAGTTTGTCAACTCACCAAAATAAAATCATGTTTCACAATACAGTTTCCTCCTCTGACTTGCACCGCTGAACTATGAAAGGTTCATACCTGTAGAATGCAGAATCGGCTTAATTCAGCCTGTTTGGGCAGCCTTGAACTGAAAATGAAAAATGAAAGTCAAGGTAAATCCAGTCCAACAGACCCCAAAAGACGTTCCTGGATCAAATTTTGCAGGGTGATTGTATGGTGACTGTATGGTTTGCAAGAAAATTTTTTCACTAGGCGGGCTCGAGAACAAACGTATGTATGTTGGGCAGGTGTACGTGGCAGTAGTTCACCCCCTTGGGGGGGAGAGAGGAGGGGCTTTTGACTCCAAAGTCAATTGCTTGGGGTGTGAATTTGGTGACTGTATGGTTTTGCAAGAAAATTGGCAGCAAGTCGAGAATAGTTGTGGAGACGGTGTTTTTTCACTAGGCGGGCTCGAGAACAAACGTATGTATGTTGGGCAGGTGTACGTG
Organism: Micromussa lordhowensis; assembly: GCA_964020085.1. Lineage (NCBI taxonomy): Eukaryota > Metazoa > Cnidaria > Anthozoa > Scleractinia > Lobophylliidae > Micromussa > Micromussa lordhowensis. The sequence continues at coordinate 763 of CAXHUQ010001483.1, read as the reverse complement.
GCAGTAGTTCACCCCCTTGGGGGGGAGAGAGGAGGGGCTTTTGACTCCAAAGTCAATTGCTTGGGGTGTGAATTTGGTGACTGTATGGTTTTGCAAGAAAATTGGCAGCAAGTCGAGAATAGTTGTGGAGACGGTGTTTTTTCACTAGGCGGGCTCGAGAACAAACGTATGTATGTTGGGCAGGTGTACGTGGCAGTAGTTCACCCCCTTGGGGGGGAGAGAGGAGGGGCGTTTGACTCCAAAGTCAATTGCTTGGGGTGTGAATTTGGTGACTGTATGGTTTTGCAAGAAAATTGGCAGCAAGTCGAGAATAGTTGTGGAGACGGTGTTTTTTCACTAGGCGGGCTCGAGAACAAACGTATGTATGTTGGGCAGGTGTACGTGGCAGTAGTTCACCCCCTTGGGGGGGAGAGAGGAGGGGCGTTTGACTCCAAAGTCAATTGCTTGGGGTGTGAATTTGGTGACTGTATGGTTTTGCAAGAAAATTGGCAGCAAGTCGAGAATAGTTGTGGAGAGGGTGTTTTTTCACTAGGCGGGCTCGAGAACAAACGTATGTATGTTGGGCAGGTGTACGTGGCAGTAGTTCACCCCCCGTTGGGGGGAGAGGGGAGGGGCGTTTGACTCCAAAGTCAATTGCTTGGGGTGTGAATTTGGTGACTGTATGGTTTTGCAATAATAACGAATAATGTATGGTTTTTATATTGCTACTATTGTGCTTTACCTTCCATATTTTTCTATTGTGATGTATGTGTGTCCGTCCGAC
>CAXHUQ010001482.1:40400-73400 GCA_964020085.1 Micromussa lordhowensis | reverse complement strand
ATTTCATCATTGATGATTGACAAACATGGGCCATTTCACCCCAAAGATTTTGCATATAGGCAAAAGCTTGAACTTTACAATGTACCTGTGATATGTTCTTCGTCACTCTCCAAGCTTCTACTCGAGCTACAGTGCAGATCAGATATAAGCGAACTATGCATACGCGTATTATACGCGAGTATTTTGCGTACACGCGTATGTACGCATGTATATGTCCCTTTGTATATGTCCCTAAGTTTCTTGTATGAAGCATTGTTGGTCGAACAAAAGACTTCAAAAACGAAATTTGCTTATTGTTAAAACAACATGCCGATCAGGGAAAGCTATCATATTTCGAGTCTTCGATCACTTCGCAAATTCACCGATACCGTTTCTTTGACACTTGCTTGATCTTAAGCTACAAAAAATGGGAAGCAAACTTGAAACAGTCGCTTGAAGTCCCTATTCTAACATGTGAACTTTATGTTTTGACAAGGAAAAATCTGTGTTTCGGCATGTGTCGGCAAGTCATTTGCAAAATGCTTATCGTCTGAATTTAGCGTTCTTAAGATCCTCGTCGAAAAAATATTTGACACAGATCATTCATTCAAACGATAAATTGCTCATTCTTTAACTAAATTATTATTTATCAAAGTTTCTATGGTGCACCGCTCACATTTAGTTTTTTTTTTGAGTTATTTTTTTGTAAAAAAAAATATCTCTTAGTCGGCGCGTCGAGTATGTTGTGGACGGGTCAATGGATCAGTGAGTCAGTGAGAGATGTATGTATGTCACACCAATCAGATCGGATCTACTATAAACAGCCAATCAATTTCTTGTCTTAAAAGTAAATGGTATATGAGAAGATTTGATCCCGATACAGTTCAGAACTGCCATATTTATTCTTCTATAAAAGAGGAGGAAGTATTCATATATTGGGTTTACTTCGGCATTTTCTGTGAGTTAGGCTTAGGATTTTAGTTATGGACGAGATGAGCCTTGAGGTATGAAACAGTGCGTGAGGTAGTTGTATGTAAATGGGCGAGATGTTTTTATTTTTAGTTACAAAATAAGGTAACTTAATATTTTTGTTTTTCACAAGGAGTAAATTCAATTAGACGTCATGCATCGTTGCTTCTAGTTCTTACGAAATATTTTAGAGGAGACGAGACTACATGTATTTTGATTTGAAAGAGTTCGAACGTTTACAATAGGTACAGGTAACGGTTGCTGTGTTCTTGTTGCGTGCAAATCTAACGAGATATTTTTATTTCTTCGTTACAAAGGGTAATTTGACACTTTTGTTTTTCACAAGGGAGTAAATTCAATTAGAGCTGGCAAATCATTACCACTTGTTCCCACGAGATGCTTGCTATTTTTAGTTATAAATGGTAACTTGATATTTTTGTTTTTCACAAGTAGTAAATTCAATTAGACGTCACGCATCGTTGCTTCTAGTTCTTACGAAATGTTTTAGAGGAGACGAGACTATTTTGATTTGAAAGAGTTCGAACGTTTACAATAGGTACAGGTAACGATTGTTTTGTTGTTGTTACATGGAAATATAACGAGATATTTTATTTTTTAGTTACAAAGAGTAATCTGACACTTGTTTTTCAAAAGGGAGTAAATTCAATTAGAGCTGGCAAATCATCACCACTTGTTCCCACGAGATGCTTGCTATTTTTAGTTACAAATGGTAATTTGACACTTTTGTTTTTCATATGGGAATGAATTAAATTAGACTGTCAACGTGTCAGAGGTGTTTTTTTTCTCTTTCTTTTTTCGGTATTAAAACATCTGTCAATACTCCATGTTTTATTATGGAAGCACAAAATACACATATATGGCTTGGTCCTCTACAAAGAAAAAATTCACTACCCTTTCTTTTCGCACCAACTCAAAAACCTACCCGAAAACAATCACCCATTCTCTCTCGTTAAAATAAACAACGCCAAGGTCTTCACTTCGCCTCTTTCCACTCTCAACATAAACCAGGCAGCCAGACTTTTAAACCAAAATTGCAAGGCCTACTATTTGTTTATCTTTGAGATTTAAGATCGTATGTATATCATAAATTCTCACTTTCTTTCGTGCTGTGTATCGTAGCCAAAAACACTTGTCAAATTAACTAAATTGTCACTGTAAACACTCCCTTAAATGCTCCTATCTTCATAACCTTTTAATTAAAAAAATAACTCTTGCACGCCTTGCGTGCCTATGTTTTACTTCAAGGAAAAGTTCTGTGTTTCGGCACGCGTCGGCAAGTCTCTTGCGAGATGTTTATTGTCTAAAGCGTTCCGAAGACCTTATCGAAAAAATTATATCTCCGGTTATATTTGACACAGATCATTCATTCAAACGATAAAATGCTCATTCCTTGACGAAAAAAATGGTTTATCCAAGTTTCTATGGTGCACCGCTCACGTTTAGTTATTTTTTACTTCAAGGAAAAGTTCTGTGTTTCAGCACGCGTCGGCAAGTCTCTTTCGAGATGTTTATTGTTTAAAGCGTCGAAAAAATTATATCTCCGGTTATATCTGACACAAATCGTTCATTCAAACGGTATTATTTTATGCTCTTTCTTTAACCAAAGAATTGTTTATCAAAGTTTCTATGGTGCGCCGCTCACGTTTAGTTTTTTTTTTTCACTTCAAGGAAAAGTTCTGTGTTTCGACATGTGTCGGCAAGTCTCTTGCGAGATGTTTATTTTCTAAAGCGTTCTGAAGACCTTATCGAAAAAATTATATCTCCGGTTATATTTGACAGGAATTGTTCATTCAAACAGTAAAATGCTCTTTCTTTAACCAAAGAATTGTTTATCAAAGTTTCTCTGGTGCGCTGCTCACGTTTAGTTTGTTTTTACTTTAAGGGAAACTTCTGTTTTTCGGCAGGCGTCTGCAAGTCACTTGCGAGATGTTTATGAAGCATTTCGAAGACCTTGTCGAAAAAATGATATCTCCGGTTCTATTTTACACAGATCCTTCTTTCAATTGCTCTTTCTTTAACCAAATAATTGTTTATCGAAGTTTCTATGGTGCGCCGCTCACATTTTGTAATTTTTAACTTTCTTCAAGGAAAAGTTGTTTGTTTCGGGCAAGCATTTTCAAGTCACTTGCTTGGTCCGTGTTAACTTGTGTCGAAAAAAATTATCTTCTGGTTGTGTTTGTTCCATGAAGATGGGATTGTTGAGGCATAAAAGCAAAGTAATCTCCCTTTTAATTACTATTCAGTCAGTTAATTTTCTGTCAGAGCGCCCAGTTGCAAAATGTTAGTTTCAGCTAAGTCTAGTCTGAAGACATACGCGCGTATACTGAATACGCGTATACGCGTATTCAAAATAATGAAAACTCTATCTCGCTCTGTGGCAAGCTGTCAAGCCATTGAAAAGAACAATGACCTGTTAAGAGAAGAAGAAACAATAGGTTAGCTCATACATACTAATGAGGCATACGCGTATATACTGTATACGGGTATGTGCGTATATGCATACGCGTATACGCGTATTGGGCTGACGCGAATTACGCGTATATTTTGGTTCGGACATATCTGAGCTGCACTGTATACATCACATTGGTATTAAAAATTCTAAGTTTGGTCCCCAGGAGTACTTGTGTCTCTATAGATCTCCACACAGGTCTGACTACTGTAGAAGGAGAGCTGTTCTGATTTGATTTGCCAATCCTTCCCATTGCATCCTCTTCAGTTCCTCATAAACTGAGCTACAGTGTATCATGCTTACCAGATAGCTGAAGGAGGAGACATCCTCTATGGTCTCATTGTTTAGCTTTGCCAGGTTGGCCAGGATCTTTTAACCCAATCCATACCTTTTACTTGTAATATTGAACCCTCCCTACAGAACAATGGCCAACCCTTAACAAGGGCATGCCTTCTGGGCGTGGTTAAAGAGGTTTAACTACATGTACCTATATATTGTTTTTTTTTGCAGGAGACTGTGTTGATTTGGATCTTGGGATGGAAAATGGAACAATTTTAGACAGCCAGATAACAGCTTCCTCTCAGCAAAGTGGCAGCACACCAGCCAACAATGGTCGATTAAACTACACATCAGTGTCATCATGGTGTGCAGGAACAAGTGACAGTAATCCATATCTACAGATTGATCTACAAACACTTCATATCATCTGTGCTGTGTCCACTCAAGGAAATTCTCAAGCAGATCAGTGGGTGACAAACTACACTCTACAAACATCCATAGCTGGATCACCAAGTTGGACAGATTATAAAGAAGATGGAGTAGTGAAGGTATATTCTAATCAATCTACTAGCATTTTTGTAATAATATTATTTGCAGATTTGATCAATATGTAATGTTATCTCAACTGTGTAAATTTTTGTTTGGCTGTGAATAATTTAGCAAAGTTAGCCTGGAGGCAATGTGTGTCAGCAGTGTTACCATTCACATGTCTTGTGCTGGCCCCAGAGTTTTATCAGGGGCTCCCCACTATCTTTTGTGTAATAGGCCATTTCCTTTCATATGAAAAGGAGATTTCATTTACATACATTTGAGGATCGAGGATCGAGGATCAAGGATCGAGGATCAAGGATCGAGGATCAAGGATCGAGGATCAAGGATATCGAGGATCGAGGATCGAGGACCCTATCTAGCCAAAATTGTCCTATTGGAGACACACCCCTTGTCCATTGAAATAGCCACGTCTTTTCTAAATCATAAAATAAATTCAATATTAAAAAAAAAAGAAAAGAAGCAGAGAACTGTTACAAGATAAGCCGATACATAGATGACAATGTTGCAGCGTTATGCGCTTGGCAGTCTCATGGCACGAGGATACAGTCAAAGCTCTCTTAACGGACGCTTTCTAAGCGGACAGCTCTACTTACGGCTGCCTTGTTTGAAATCCCGTTTTAACTCCCATGCAAACTCTGTATTTTTATATTCTTGTAAGCAGACATTCCCATAAGCGGCCGCGGACACTTTCAGAGACTATGACTAAGACTTTTCCTTTGTTTTTAAGCTCCTGTAAGCGGACACCCCAAAGAAGATCCTTCATCCTTGATCCTTGATCCTTGATCCTTGATCCTTGATCCTCGATCCTCGATCCTTGATCCATTTCTCGATCCTGCTTTTCCAGGAAACCTTTTCATATGAATGGTTGTGCACCAGGCCTCGCTTTGAAAGAGAGGCTTTAGGTAACTCGGAAATGGTCTAGCTCTGCTGTGTATCAACATAAATTATTGCTAATTTGTTTGCCTTGCTCTCACTCTTCTCACCACCCATCCTTGTCTTGTGCCAAATATCAGTTACCAGCTAAGTATTCCACGGACTGTTGCAGTGTTACGGTACCTGGTGGTTGCCACTCACAAGGTCGCTATGGATACCTCCTCAGCAACCCTCCAAGTTGCAACCATCATTTTTAGTCACCATTGCAACTTAAATTTGGAGCTGGCGATTACATGTACCTTGAAACAGAAGTTGCCCGCCTGGCGACTAAATTCAACGTGATAAAATCGAGAGCTTCAGAAGACTATCATCCCAACAGAAAAAAATGCTCTGAATGTTATGTAGTCACTTGAGTAAAAATAAGTTGAACCATTTTAACCTTCTGAAATTGACACTAAAAGAAAATGAAATGTTTAATTCCAAGAACCATCATGAGAAAGAACAAATTTGCAGCACAGTTGGACCCGGTTAATTCAAACTCGGTTACTTCAAACTCACAATTATTTTCCTTGAATCTGTCCTTGGGTCATTTACTATTGGCTATATTTTGGGAGGTGCGGTGCAGTGCTTTCAATAGGACCTGGCACCTGCCGGAGCTCCGGCGGGTATTCTGTTGAAAGTCTGCGGGTACATTTAACTTTTAAAAATTCTCCAGAGAGAAATTCTTGTGGGCTTCTCATATTACTCCGGCGGGTGCTTTTCCAAGGTAGCCACCTACTTCAAATCTTATTGAAAGCACTGGCGGTGGCCTCATGGTTAGTGCGCTCTACTTCCGAGGGAGCGCTCCAGGTTCGAGCCCTGGCTGGAGACATTGTGTTGTCTTCTTGGGCAAGACACTTTACTCTCATGGTGCTTCTCTCTACAAGGTGTATAAATGGGTACCACTGAATTGAATGCTGGGGGTAACCTTGTGATGGACTAGCATCCCATCCAGGGGGGGGGGGGGAGTGGGGAGAGTAGAAATATTCCTAGTTGCTTCAAGCTCCTGAAACTGGGATAAGCTCTGGCCTAATGAGCCACTTTTCTCGTATGCAGATTTTATATTTTGAACTTTTGAACTACCTATATGTTTTGTTTTTCAAACCCTGTTTAGATTAGCTGGATAACACTTTCCACCATTTAGTTGCTATTAGGTATAATCTGTGCCACCTTACACTTGTGTTTTAATGCAAATTAAAATTCACAATATTTCTGTGTATTTTTCGAGGAAAAACTGGCATTAAATCGCACATACGCATGCTTTTTGGTGCGTATATTTGAAATTTCACAACAAGCTCAGTATGTTTGTGTGACGGGTCCGTCTATTGATGGAAAATCTCTTTTTTTGTTGTTGTCTGTTCTTAGTACATGTAGCTTTTATTCTCTTACACCTTTTCTGTTCAGTTACTTGAATGAGTCACTTTGTCTAACGTGCTTAGCGGATCAGGAAAACGTGTTAACGGTAAATGTTCAAAAGGAATTGGTTGTGATTTCATACGGTATGATCATCAATAATAAAAATATATTGTTTGAATCACTTTTTAGCTTGGATAATGACGTAGTAAACAAAAATATCTGATTACAAAATCACGCCGAAACCATGCGTGGCACAAAATCTCTTCAAAACCCCGATTTCGAAGCAACATATCACTTTCGCATTAATAGCTACCACACATCAGCAATAGTATAATCTATTTCTTTACAACCCAGCTTCATCATGTTAAAATTTCGGCAAAATTGAAGAAAACCAGAATTAATCAGAATTTTTTTTGTCAACCTCGCTCAATATGCTTTGAGTAGAGGCGTCGGTCGCCCATAGCAACCAAAAAACATGAACATAACATGAAGCAACGTTTTGTTAGAAAGAATCCAGAATTATTGCCTGAGAGCTGAAAGTTGAATGGGAACATGTTTTTCGAACTTTTTCTTTCTTTATTTAGACGAAAAAATTACCTCGGCAGGCTACAAAAGAGAACGAAAGAAAAAACATAGCAAGACAGCAAAACAAGCAGATAATTATTCACCACGTGGCATTCGGCACGAAAACGAGAGAAAAGCTTATCTCTGGATAATTTCAGCAGGCTCATGCATGGCGCAAAATCGATGGTTGGTTCCACCTGATCCTTCAAATAAGTCATTTCTTGGCTCGTTCAAGCGGAGATGAATTATTGTCTATCTGCTAATGTTTCTCATTAATTTTGTACATTTGTGTATCTGTTTGGATGTTTGACAATGGCGTAATTCAATGTAATTTAGAGGTACAGTATTGTGCAAAAGTAATGCAAACGTATTTCGCTGAAATTCGCGGCTTTTCCTGGCTTTTCGACGAAAAAATATCAAATTTTCGATGGAAGCGAATTTTCAACGAAAAGTCACGATAATTCGTGATTCCTATTGTTTCCAACTATGGGAATTTTCGAACGACAATTTGTTCGGAACGAAAATATACTTCGAATTTTCGGGTGAAAATTCGCAGTGTTCGATAAATGACTTAGAACATTATTTGAGCGCAATTTTGCTCTTTGTTTGCCCTGCTCAAACATTTCCACGCATTTTCTGGACGATAAACTGCCCAGTTTGAATTTGCCGTGACGATTCTTTCCTGATGTCACTTCACAGTGTAAGCTTTACAAAAAACTCGTGTCCGTTTATACAACAGGTTTATACAAGACTCACCTGTATTACTTCAAAGGTTCCTTTTACTGTTTACTTCATGTTGAAAGCATCGCAACTCTTACACCATTGTTCTTTGGTGGTTTCTTAGCTCACGTTTGTTGAACACAAGGGCCACTCGCTGACACGGCCATATTTGCGTCATGGTAACGCCACTCGTCACAGCCCAAGTTACTGTGGGCTCGCAAATAATTTGCCAACATGGCGTACGTGTCACATGGCGAGCCCCAAAAGTTTAAATCACGAGACAGAGTGAAGGAATTTTTCTGAATTCAAGAGTTTTCAAACTGAAATGGAATTTATCTGGATTCATGAGTTGTTAAACAAAGCAAGAATTATGTTTGAAAGGTAAGACGTTCAGAGAATGTTTTCTGCAAACGAACTCTGGAAATGCATCTTGTTGTTATCTGTTTTGAACGGGAATGCAGGGCTCAAAATAACGGCCGGTCACCGGACAATGTCCGGCCAAGATGACTATTTGTCCGGACAAAATTTGGGTTTGGCGGTCATATTGACCGGTCAAGTATGCGGTTTCCAAATAATTCACTAGAAAAAAAATTTCCTTTATTTCCGGAAAATATAAACAGTGAAATAATAAAATATCTCAGCGGCTTGTAGTTACAAAATAAGCGAATACCGATGAGACGGTTATGATCGTCGGCTTCGTGAATGCTGTGGCGTCTTAGCGGCTTGCTAAAATAACACAGGAAACATCAACCTCTGTAAATACAGACTAGACAACAATGAACATCGCATCAATCAACGTCGCAGTTACAGATTTAATTGTCCTCGTTAGCGTTTCTTCAGTTTATTTCCTACATGTTGACCGAGCATGCTGAGCGGCGGAAGGCAGCGATCTTTCACTTGTAGCAAGAGCCTATGCAGCCCTATTAGTGTTTGGTAGAAACTGGAAGTGTTTACAACCAAAATCGCATTCAGCGTAAGTGGTAAATTAATATACAATTATGTGCAGGGTATCTACGATAAAATGAGCATTTCTAATAAAATAATATAGCGAGTTTTTATTGTTTTTAACCCAGGCAAGTTTCATGTCGAGTAGAATTAACGCAGTCCGTGGAAATGAAAATCAAACATATTTAAGTGATACTTTTAGCGATTAAAACTTTTATCCTCTTTAACAACACATTTTTGTGCATACGAGGCGATATTTTTGGCTTAATAGGGAAATTCTTCGAAATAAGCATTTTCAATATTTTGACCGGTCAAAAACGAGACATGACCGAGCTAAAATTGGTTTGGCCGGTCAACATGACCGGCCACCGTTCAAAAATTATTTTGAGCCCTGGAATGTTCAGTGAAAGTCAAAACAAATTAAGTTTGTTCACTTAGATATGAAATTGCAGTGTCAACTTATAAATAAATATTCTGTCTGCACAAAATATATCTCGTTTCAACGGGTTTTTTACATGGGAAAGTGGGCTTCTGTAAACATTGCTAGTTAAGATTGCAGCCATTTGTTTTATCACGGCGATGAAGCGAATATCGATGCAGAGTTTCCATAATAACGTTAATGTTCAATTTGTGCCCCAAGTAATGCTTAAACAAGTCGCAGACAACTGTTCTGTTGGCGAGACTAGTTCATTTAACGATTGTGCTATCATGGAAACTCAATCCAACGCGTTGATTGTTTACATGTCAAATTCGTGCAATCCTTGAAAATTCACTATACTTCGGACTTCGATACTTTGAACTTACGTTTCGCTACATCGAAAATTCGCTACTTTGAATTTCGTTATTTCGAAAAATCAACGAAGTTTGCTAATTTTTCGGGAAGAATCCAACGAAATCTCTTTCAAAAAGTTCGTTGATTTTTCGATGTAAATTCGTGTGAACAAAGGGCGAATTTCGACACATTTCATTTGCATTTCTTTTGCACCATACTGTACTACGAACTGGACTCGCTTTATTTGATTAATACAAAAACTCCATTCTCAGCCTTCATAAATCATTATCCAAGCTGGCTCACAGCCACTTTGATTATTGATTGAACTACGTCAATTTACTTATTGGCTCAGGGATAGCATATTAATGAGCTATTATTATTAATACATTAATTATTAGTTAATTAATATTGATTAATTAATAAGTTGATTATTTAATAAGTTGATTAATTAATAAGTTGTTTAATTAATAACTTGAATTTGATTAATTTTTTAATTTGTATACTTTGGAGACTATAATTTTTTATTGGGGACTGAAAAAACTTCAGCTGCTAAATTGCCACTAAGGAAAACAAATTAACTTGGAGGGTTGTCCTTGCGTGCCAGAATTGTGACCCTGCTCTACCAATCTTTTAAGGCACCTGCTCCAAAGCTCAATGTACTGTTGGTGAGTTTAACAGTGTACTAAGAGATTTCTATCTGCAATTTGTATTATTCTGAGACTTGATCTTGGCATAAACCTTTTTTTACAGACTTTTGTGGGAAATAATGATAGAAACTCAGAGGTGAAGCATGTTCTTTATGGAGTCTTGACAAGGTATCTGCGATTCCTGCCAAAGACACACCAGGGAAGAGTGTGTATGAGGACAGAGGTGTTTGGAGTGAAGAAAAAACCAGGTGATGGAATGTTTTAACACATAATTGAGATGCTTATTGTACATGTACAGTACTGCTTAAAAGTATTTACCCATTTGCATGCGGCGAAACCTTGTCTTTGCCTTGCTATACTGCTGTGAATCTACTGGAGTGGGACAAATTCCTTGACCTTTTCTTGCTCAAATGTGACTGAACAGCGCAGCCAGTAAGACATGATAAAAGTTGATTAGAAAAGACAATACCAGTTAAATACTACAGTTGAACAATTGAATAACAATATTTTCTCAAAAATTTCACTTTGTGATTTTTGGGCAAGACATATTAAAATGTTGACCATCAAAATAGAAGTTAATAATGTGCTGGGAACTAGATACCACAATTTAAAAACTCATTTGTTGACTTTGAAGCTGTTAAAGAAATAAATATTTAACAGAATCATGTAGATATTTTAATGTACAAGGTAAAAATTAGCCAACCTTTCTTTTTGCCAGAATAATTATGTGGTTCTTCATTGCTTCATAGTGCTATAAAATATTGCATTAGGATTAGGATTTTTTCTGGAAAGCAACAATCGATGCATGGTGGAATGTTGCCACATTGTCCCGTTTCATCTCATCTAAATTTCCCAGAAATTTTAATTACAGTCAAACCGCTTTAATATATTGCATCGAGACAGTTTACTTTGGGAGCCTAACATAATCATTTTTCGCGCGATATTTCATGCTGTATATATTTTCGAGTTGATGATCGATCGGCGGTCTTCATGTACTTATCAGTTGTTTATTTTGAAATGCATGTATCCTTCCTTCAGTTTTTTTCTCGATTCAAATATCTGTTTTTTGCTCATTTATACAATTCGATGTTACCCTGGTGATGTTCAGTTACATTTGTATCAGACGTAAGCGAATGGATCCTTGTTGTAGGCGGTCTCGGGGGCTTGTTTATCTCTTCCCCTGCTCAAACTTTTGTGGGGAAAATATTTGAAACCCAACGCTCGTCGAAAATGTTTTTTTTTTATATTCATGAAATGACCTTTTCCGGGTAATTACTTTTTCCTTTAGGGTCAACAAAAATCTCTGAGTATGACAAACGGGCCAAATCCGTTGAATCCATGGTTTAGACTAGAAAAGCGAACGAAAACGAAAAAGGTTTTTTTCTTCTTAAAGTGCACCTAACCCCTAAATTTTTTTTCCACCTAAAAAAATTGTCATGCTTTGGTGACTACTTCTTCGAAAAAATATTTGGATTTGGTCAAATCCTTAAATTTTTATGCCCCATTGAAGTCGAGTTCCGAATGGACCACGACCGCGTAAATGGGGATCTGGGCAGAGTAGAATTGTGACGTTACTTCGAGAAGACGCTTGAGCAATTGTCAGCCGGTCGTCGATCTATTTATTCTTCATAGCCTCTACAATTGAAGAGAAAATTACTGTGTCCTCCAAATCATCGGACTTGGAGACGAGCTTCGACTCAGATGACTCGGAAATCAATTTTATCGCTGGATGCGAACTTTAAGACGAAGGGCATTTATCAATGCCGCGTCTCACCACGATCTCAAGAAACCTCGAACGATTCAAGCGATGACGATGCTGCTTATACTGACGAGCCACTGGCTGATGCAGAGTGGATAGAAAAATACTAAGAAAAAATGAAGGCTAACAAAGAGCTCGAACGAAGCCTTAAGGACCGGTTTCAGGGCAATGTAGAACTGAAGGAATGGTGATATTTGCGGGTTGTTCCCTATGTATGTACTTTGCCGCGTGAGCTTTAGTTTATGCATTACATGTGTTGGCACGCTTGCTTCTGGCGCTATTGTTTAAGTATTTTAGATTACTTTTCTGCTAACATAACTTTGCTGAAGTTTAGGTGCAAGTGTGGAAATTGTAACGTCGCTCTGTTACAAAACATCAATGAGTGTTATCAATAAATGTTTTCTCTCTAATTTAAGGTTTAATTTGGTATACGATTTGCTGTGTTACGTTGGGAATTTATCGAGATGGAACTCGATTTATTTGTTGAACACAACACTTTTTTCGCCTTTGTGTTAGCAACCGACGCCGGTAGCTCAAGCAAATATCAATTCGCAATTTTCATTTGCGCTACTCAATTCGCATCACAGAAACATCAATAAATGTTTTCTTTGGACTGGGACGAGACCGGCATGGCGGACGGACGCACTTTTTAGAGCTCCGTCCTTAGCCCGTATTTCCCTTCTAGCGAAACAGTTTCTGTTCGTAGAGCTACTTGTTTCTCGATTAGAGCAGACAGTTAACATGGTACATGGGAAATAAGAAGAGAAAAAAGAGATCCAGCAGCCCTAAAGCTTCACAAACCGGCAACGCGAAGCTTCCACGTGTAAATAGCAAGAACATGGATTCATCAGACAACACTCTTTCGCCGGTAACTCTCAATGCTATCATGGATACTCTTAGTTCCCTTGGCGAAAAAATGGACAACAACTTCAAGACGCTTAGAGAGGAAATGGAAATTTTCAAGCAGGATTTAAAGGCCGAAGTCCAAGTGTTAAGAAACACTGTGTCCGAATTAGAAATGGCCGCACAAATGTCTTCGTCCAAAATTAAATCTCTTGAGGCGAGCAACAAGTCGCTGTCGATGTCACTGGCCTCTCAGGTAAAAGAAATTGCTACGCTACGAGCAGAATTAAAGAAGCAAAAAGAAAAGGTTTTACATATGGAAGAGTACTCGCGGAGAGAAAACTTAATATTCAGAAACATCCCTGAACGCCCAAGCGAGAACTGTAGAGAGCTGATCTTCGACATCATGACCAAAGAAATGGACATAGAAACAAGTCAAATGCGTTGTCATGCGGTACACAGGATGGGAAAATCCATTCAAGGCAGACCTCGACCGATTATTGTCAGATTTTTGTGCAGGGAAGACAAGGAGGTTGTCTTTCGAAAGAGGAATCTACTAAAAGAATCTATTCACTTCCCAGATGCGTACATAACCCTAGATTACCCGAGTGAAATCCAAGATGAGAGAGCTGTTCTAATCAAAGCGATGCTGAAAGCCCAAGCAAGCGGCACACAAGCGAAAGTCATCCGAAGAACTCTAAAAATTGGAAGTGCGAGCTACACAAGCAAGAATGTACCCAAAGAACTATTAGAGTAAGTTTATCTTAACGATACTTGAGCTTAGTACCTTTGAAGCGGGCAAGGCAATTAGGGATGCTCTAGAGAACGCAACGCGAAAAATAATTTTGTGAGGGGAGGGAAAAGGGTAAGAAGGTCATTGTGTCAGTAAACTGCTCTCTGTTCTTTTTTTTCTTTGACAGAGAATTAGCATGATCAGGTCAAAATGGACCTTAATTTTAGTTAGTTGGAATATTTTTCTGTTAGTATTTGTTATTCATCGTTTCAATTTAATTCTTGTTGTTTACCTTTTTAATTTCTTTCCTACAATGCTACAACGCTACATACTTGACATGAAGTTAGCATATTATAGGAGACAAAATTTATTATGCTCAACATTCACATGCAAAGATCAAGTGTTCTCGCACCTCTTGAAACAATGATACAAAAGAATTATATAGAATACCAGAGGGAATTTGAAACCAATTTTTAATATGAACGACTTAAAAACATTTCAAATCAAAATTGTCACCCTTAATGTTAGAGGTTTAAACGGGTCCACTAAAAGGCGGTCAATTTTCAGATGGCTACACAATCAAAAAGCACATTTCTATTTTCTGCAAGAAACTTACAGCGATGAAAAAACAAAAGCTTCGTGGGAAGCAGAGTGGGGTGGAAAGATTTTCTGTAGTCATGGAACAAAACACAGCAAAGGTGTCATGATTTTACTGAACCCAAAGTATGACATCGATGTGATAAAATTCGAGAAAGACAACCAGGGAAGATTAATTGTTCTTGATACAAAAATGAATGGCGCAAACTTAGTGCTAATGAACCTTTACGCTCCAAACGACATTTCTCAACAGGTACAGTTTTTCGAAAAGGTTATGAATAGGCTCTCAAATTACGCGGATGAAAACATTATAATTGGCGGTGATTTGAACTGTCCTCTCACTGAGTTGGACAAAACAGGAGGGAAACCTGTAGAAAATAAAAAGCGTGTTAGGGATAAAATTTCCCAATTGTCAAATCTATACTCTTTGCAAGACGTTTGGCGTGAAATGAATCCCAAAGAGAAACAATTTACCTGGAGAGACAAAGCATATAAAGTCCAGTGCAGGTTGGATTATTTTCTAGCATCTCCAAACCTTGTTAACCTTGCTAAAGAGTGTAGTATTGTCCACGCACCAGGGTCTGACCACTGCGCTGTTAAACTATTTATTCAGGCAGACTCTCTCAACAAAAAAGCTGGGCCGGGATTTTGGAAATTTAACTCATCGCTACTAGAGGATGAAGAGTATATTAATGAATTTAAAGCAAACATTGAAAACTACAGAAATAAATACTTATATTTAGACGACAAAGGACTTAGATGGGACCTAATGAAAATGGAAGTGCGAGGCTTCACTATCGCTTACGCCAAAAGAAAAGCTAAAAAGAAGAGGAATGAGGAAAAAAAGTTGCAGGAGCAGCTGAATGAGCTATTGGCCCAGTCTGCACAATGTAAAAATAATCCACTTTTAAGAACAAAGATACAGAGTACACAAATGCGCCTCAAACGAATAACAGACCAAAAGGTAATGGGAGCTATCTTAAGAAGCAAAGCAAGATGGGTGGAATACGGTGAGAAAAACACCAGATATTTTCTAAACTTAGAAAAAAAAAAGGGTGAGAAGAAAACCATCACCAAATTGAAATTAAACGATGAAATGGAAACTGAAGATCAGGAGATCATTCTAAGGGAAGAGGAGAACTTTTACAGAGTTTTATATGAATCGAGTAACATCAATATGGCAACACCAGAAAGCAAGACTTTCTTTGAAAACGAGCTCATTAAACCATTAAGCGACGAGAACGCGAATATTTGCGAAGGAAAAATAACTAACGAAGAGTGCAAAAAAGCCTTAAATGAAATGGGAATAGGTAAATCTCCGGGCTCAGACGGCCTTACTTCTGAATTTTATAAGCGATTCTGGGATGAAGTTGGTGATGATGTCGTACAAAGTATCAACAACGCCTTTGATAAAGGAGAATTGTCGATTTGTCAGAAAAGAGGCATCATCACTCTTCTACCAAAGAAAGACAAACCCACCGATGTCCTAAACAACTTACGTCCAGTTACTTTGCTAAATGTGGACTATAAAATTGCTACCAAAGTAATAGCGAACAGATTAGCAAAAGTACTCCCAGACATAATAAGTCCAAATCAAACTGGTTATGTGAAGAATAGATACATTGGCGAAAATGTCAGACTTATTTTTGACGTTATTGACTATACCAAAGCCAAGCAAACACCAGGCATCGCTCTTTTTCTTGACTTTAAGAAAGCTTTTGATTCAATCGAATGGGAGTACTTGCACAAAGTCTTGGATGTTTTTAACTTCAAGCAAGATTTCAAAAGATGGGTTAAAGTGTTTTACACCGATATTTCTAGCTGTGTTACAAACAATGGTTTTGCATCCACTTTTTTTAACCTTAAACGCGGAGTACGACAAGGCTGCCCGTTATCAGGACTCCTGTTCGTTCTAGGTATAGAACTGCTTAATCTTGCATTTCAAACGAATAGCAACATCAAAGGAATAAAGGTCGGAGACAACGAAATAAAAAATACCCTATATGCAGATGACACTACTCTTATTCTCAGAGATCTAGATTCAGTGCAGACGTCACTTGAGATATTAGAAAATTTCAAAGGATGCTCAAGCTTACAACTGAATAAATCAAAAACGGAGGCCATGTGGCTGGGCTGCTGGGCAACAAGGATCGACACACCTTTCGAGTTTCGCTGGCCAGAAAATTCTGTTTATGCTTTAGGTATCCATTTCTCCAACGATAGAAGCAAATGTGAAAGTCTCAATTTTGATAAGAAACTGGAAGATTTGAAAAAAATTCTTAATTCCTGGAAAAGGAGGAAACTGACTCTGCTCGGGAAGATCAACATTGTCAAGTCACTTGGGTTGTCTAAACTAATATACAACGCTTCAGTTTTACCATTACCTGAAAATTTCAGCAAAAGGGTTGATAAAACCATATTGGATTTTATATGGGATAACAAACCACATAAAATTAAAACAAACACATTAATTGGAGACAGGAATCTGGGCGGATTAAAAATGACTGAGTTTGAGTCGATGAATAAAGCCTTGAAAGCTTCATGGGTGAGAAGATTCAATACAGAGGGGAACGCACCGTGGAAAATCATCCCAAATTACATGACACGACACCTAGGCGGTTTTACGTTCTTAATATCATGCAGTTATAAAACCAAAGAACTCAGTTTGAAAAACATCCCTTGCTTCTACTCAGAAATTCTAAATTATTGGGAAATGATAAAAAAAATCAAAGCTGAAATAGATCAAGAAAAAGCAGATCCATATGACGCCATAATATGGAACAACCATGAAATAAAAATCGCAACTAAGCCAATATTTTATGAGTCTTGGCACAAGGCGGGTGTTACAAAGGTTAAACACCTCTTAAACCCTAATAGTGGAAAATTCCTAACGTATCAAGAATTTGTCAATCTGTTCAAAGTTAAATCCAGTTTCACAGTGTACTACGGCCTTCTCAGTGCAATTAAAAATAAATGGAAAATTTCTACTACCGGTAGACAGAGGCAAACAGGGAAACAGAACTGGTACGACAATGAAGAAAATCTTTCCAACGCTGCTCTGCACAAAATAATTGTTGAGAAAAAATATCAATCACCTACCAATGAAAACCGAATTATTGGTTACGGAGTGGAGCCTTCTGAAATCCAAAAACTATATAAATGGCCTTTTTCTGTTACGAAAAATACAAAGTTAATAATGTTTCAATTCAAAATAAACCATAATATCATCTACACTAAAGACAAACTGAAAAGAGCAAACATAACACCTGATGATATATGCTACCTATGTAAAAGTGAACAGCATACAATCCAACACATGTTTTTAAAGTGTTCCCATGTAGCTTTATTTTGGAATGAATTTTTTGACTGGTGGTCGCAAGTCACTAGTGAAAACATTCAGTTACCAGACTCAACAATTTTATACGGACCTACAAACCCACTCAAACACCATCAACCCCTAAGCTTGGCTTTGCTGGTGGCAAAATACTTCATTTATAAATGTAACCTTAATGAACAATCGTTACTCTTCTCACTGTTTAAAATACAATTTCGAGAAAATATAATGACTGAAAGATACATTGCAATAAAAAACAAAACTGCCAAGCTCTTTAATGAGAGATGGAAATGCCTTATATTAAAAGACTTTGTTCCAGAAATTTTGCCACCTCCAATGTCTCAATAGGAAAAATTAATTTACTTACTTTGTGTCAACGCTGTCATCAGGGTTTTCAAATTTCTAATCAGTAGCAACTAGCATTAATTTATTTCTATATCTGTTGTAGTCCTTAAAGTGTTGTCAGTTTTCTTTTTACATGGAATTTACTTTGCTCTATGTTTCATTGTATTGTAAGAGTTTTTCTTTTAACGAATAAATAAACAAATAACTAAAAAAAAAAAAAAAAAAAAATAAATGTTTTCTCTCTAATTTAACGTTTAATTTGGTATAAGTTTTGTTGTGTTACGTAGGGTATTTATCGAGATCGAACTCAATTTATTTCTTGGCTACAAAACTTTTTTCGCCTTTGTGTTAGCAACCGACGCCGTTGGCGGCGTGAGCGAGATGGACCCACGCCGATGTATAGTGGGCGCCGGATAAAGGTGGAGCGAAAAGTATGACTTACACAAACACACAAAAACGTTTACTTACAAAAAAGATTTATTGAATTCATTTAATCATATGTTTATTGGTGCGCATAAACTAGCAGAACGGGGCGCTCAGACCTGGGGCGCTAGAACTTGGGGGCGCTCGAACCGGATACCCTGTTATTGCTTTTGTGAACTGGAAGGCTGCGAAGAATCGATTAAGAGTCATCTTGTCCTACAAGATCTTGCCCTGTCGGGAAAGCAGTAATTCCGAAGCTGTCTCGCAGGGAGGCGTGGTGGCCTCATGGTTAGTGCGCTCGACTCCGGAGCGAGCGCTCCGGGTTCGAGCCCTGGCCTGGGACATTGCGTTGTGTTCTTAGGCAAGACACTTTACTCTCACGGTGCCTCTCTCCACCCAGGTGTATAAATGGGTACCGGCGAATTTAATGCTGGGGGTAACCCTGCGATGGACTGGCATCCCATCCAGGGGGGAGTAGAAATATTCCTAGTCGCTTCATGCCACGGAAACCGGGATAAGCTCCGGCCTGGTGGGCCACTTGGCTCGTATGCAGACTTTACTCTCGCACTAATACAGAATTGATGGAGCTTCTTGGTCGTTCAACAACGCGTAGTTCCGAACAAAATCATCTGGCTTGAAATGCTTCGAGCATATCACGGAATTCTTCGATGGCTCCCATTGAGCACGTTTCAGTCTTACAAAATCTTATATCTTCATTTGTTTCTTTGCCTCTGGACGCTCATCGCCTTAAAACGGTATGGTATGGAGCCCTATTCCATTCTCCAAGCTTCTGACATTACTGCAACCCCCAACAACACATCTGTGTGGTATATTTGCGACCAAAATCGATCTAACCTTCCAAATGTAACAAGTGAATGGTGCGAAATACAGATTGTTGGGTTCTCGAAGTGACGTCACAGTGGTCGCCAGACCCTTGATCTTTGAAACGCGGTCGCGAGCCAAAATGGCGGTGATTTTAGTGGGATTTTCCGTCCTTCAACAGGGCATAAAAATTCAAGGATTTGACCAAATCCAAAACTTTTTTCGAAGAAATAGTCACCAAAGCATGACGATTTCTTTAGGCGGAAAAAAAAATTAGGGGTTACATGTAGGTGCACTTTAACTTTCTTGCAGGTAAAAAAAGCTTTAATTTTTTTTAATCAGTGATGAATCTAGCAAACCAAGTGTCAGTTCAACAGCTCTTCACTCTGTATTAGCGAGAACTTCACAAAGCATAACAACCTCATTGCAAGAAATAATTCCTCAAAAGTTAACTACTTACATGTATATTTATTCCAAAATTTGCGTTTCGCTGGTTCTCATGAGATGAGACGAGAGGTGGTAACTTACTTTTGAGCAGTACTGTAAGTCTAGTCTGAAGGCATATGCCCGTATACTGTATACGGGTATTCAAAAAATCTGACTCTGTGACAAGCTGTTAAGCCATTGAAAACAACAATGACCTGTTAAGAAAAGAAGAAACAATACGTTCTAAAGCTCATACATACTAATGAGGCATACGCATGTATACTGTATATGAGCACGTGGGTATAAGCATACAATATATGCGTAATCAGCTGACGCGAGTTACTTGTATATTTTGGTCCGGGTATATCTGAGCTGCACTGTAAACATTGTCCTTATCGTACAAGTACCTTTTCATTGACTGTGTGCGTTAAGAGCAGCTTCCTTCAACGATGACCTATACCTACGCAGGATAGAAAATTTGATTTTCTCAAACTTTGTCTGGAAGATACATACAGTAAGTAGTTGACACTTTTTGAGATTTGCACATCACACTCCATTAACAGCGTTTTACTGTTTGTGCCGTAAAACTTCTTAATTAACCCATCTATTCAGGAATTTATACGCTTTGACAATATTTCATCACGTCCAAATTAAGGTCATTTTTGTGGGCCAGAAAGTCAATCTGGTACATTGGTTTGCCAGCCAAAAGTATTTTTTGGTTATACATGTCCCTTGATTTAAGTTTTTATCACAAATCTTAGCTACTAGCTAAATCTGAGAGCGTCTCAAAGACTAGGCACTTGACCTAATCGCCTGATATTTTAAACATTTTGACCCATTGCACAGTCATTATCTCCAAAATTGATCCAGAAACGTTTGTCTGCTGGTGTGATCTCCCATAGAACAGTCTATAAGATCAGTTACTGCAATTGAAAATAGGTTTCAGGCGACACCTGAGCATTTTAAGTAGATGTTTATTTTGAGTAAGCGATCATACATTTGGCGGCTGGTGAGTACAGACAACACATGCAATGAAATATCAAATAATAAATCAGCGTTGAGAAAAATAAATCTTTGAGAAAACTAGCAAATACTGTACATAGTTGATGAAATACTTGGAGTAATTTCTTGCCTTTTCTTGATCAAAAATGGGCTGAAATAGTTACAGTACTTGCAAGCCTTATGTTGGGTGTGAAATTTTCTCAACAGTTGCCAGGTCACATGGTAACCAGAGTTTGTCGTTTCTCTTGAGAAACATCTTGTCTCATTTGAATCTTTTCTCGCTTCACGCAATGGTGCACTGTAAGTACCACTGCTAGTGCATTGCAGTAAACCACAAAGCCAGTGTTTAAAAACTTTCACTGCTTCAAGGGTGATTTCCCTTGCTTTTATGTAAATTTTAAATCTGAAATTGTCGCCAGAGAAGGCAATGTTCTCAATTACCTAAAGATACTATTGAAGAGGCAAAAATTTGGAATGTTAAAGAAGATGCCATTACATTAGAACTTGCGCAAAATAGTCACAGAAGTTAGATATTTGCATTTGTAGTTTACAGAGATGTGTTTATCTTTCTCTATGTTTCTGTTATATTTTCTTTCGTTCGTAACCTCTACAACGTGGTTCATTCCTTCAAAATTTGTTTGAAAATATCATGTTCCACAAAGATGCAAATTACTTGCCGAGAACATAGATTTGTATCATTACATTACGAACGTTCAATATGTTTGTTCGACATGAATAGAGCAATCAATTGGTACGTAGAGTATCTCGCATTCAGTCAAACTTTTTGTTGATACGTCCTACAACCTGTGCATGTGAGCAGAGTAACAATTGTCTTTCATGTGCACACTGGCTTCTTGCAAGTAATATATTCCGTGCTAAATTTTTTTTTTTTTAAATTAATTAATTTTATTGCAGTTACAAAATAGAACATTAATATACGCACATTAAATCTAGAGTTACATACATTTTAGATCTAAAAAAAATACATGTCTTTGAAAAAATAAATAGATAGATTAAATTAATTAGTAATAAATATAAATCTTAATACCATGTTAATAATTACATTCTCTTAATAATTACATTCCAAATTACAATCTTGTATCATAAAGTCAATTACACACGCGCAAAGACAACATTAGAAATAGTAACATTGATACAATAATAGTAGTAATAATAATACATATATATTACATAGGTTTAATTATCCATTTTTTATTAAAATATTCTTGTTTTGTAATTTTACTTTCTATGTCATATTTAATTTTAATTTTGGCTTTAAACCCCTCGATTTTAGGAAGGGTTTGACTTCTTCTGCAGTCCCACAAGAACAATTTTTCAATAATTACGAAGTAATTTAAAAGATCAAGTAAAGGGCATTTTTTTTCTGAAAATATCCCAAATAAAACATCTTTTAGGGAGAGATGGATTTGATGTTTTGATAGTAGGAGCCAATATAATGCAAAATCTGTCCAGAATTGTCTAGTGTGTGAACAGTTATAAAAGAAATGATCTGAGGTTTCCGACTCAGTTTTACAAAACGTACACAAATCGTTGCTTTTGTAACCAATTTTACATAATTTGGTATTTGTATAGAGAATAGAGTTTATAACTTTATACTGGAAAGCTTTTACATAGGATTCAAGTGCAACAGAATGTGGTAATACGAAAATTCGATTGATTTGATCGATTGTAAAATCAAAATCTCTCTGCAATTTGACGGTGATATTGGGATGTTGAGCCTTTCTGGAAACAAGCAGAGAATAGTAATCTTTTGATCTTTTCTGTCTAATATCGAAAGTGTTATTTTTAAATGTAAAAGAGGGAGATAGGGTTGATAATGGTACATTCGCGGACCTTAGCTGTGAGGGTATAGAGTGTCGAAGACCCGCCAACTGAAGAAAATTGGTTTTGTTTATCTTGTTCGAGAGATGAGTGAAGGCAACATTTATATCCCGGTCATAAAGAAGATCATGCGTGTACGTAATTCCTGCTTCGCGATAATTTTTGAAATAGACTGGTTTGTTATCTATTTTTATTTCTTTATTGTTCCAAATAATTTTTTGATAATCCTTTTCTTCAGCAAAGGTATCGCGAAATTCTGACTACCATTGCAGAAGTTCGTAGTAGAATGGAGAGGGTAAGTTAAAATCTTTGACATCAAAGTTGCAGCTGAGAAAGAAGATACCCCCAACGTGTTCTAACAGATAAAGAAAATATCTCTTCCATGTAGCACTTGAATCATTAAATACTCTCTGTAGCCATCCTAACCTCAAAGATCTAATCATGCAATCAACATCTATCATTTTTAAACCACCCCTCTCATAATCATTTATTGCAGACACACGAGTTACTTTATCTACACCGTTCCACAGAAACTTGAAAAGTAATCGATTCAGTTCACTTACTACTTCTTTTGGTGTTGGCAATATAGAGCAAACATAAACAAACTTCGAGATCAAGAAGGATTTGATTATTGTTACTTTTCCATGAAGAGATAGACCCCTCAAAGACCATATATTAATAAGGTTTTTGATACTGTCAAACCTTTCAATAAAATTCTTCTCTTTTAGAAGTTTCGGATCGTATGTAAAATAAACTCCTAAAGCTTTGATCGGGGTTTTAGGCCACTTGATGCAAAATGGTTCTTCCTTTTTTCCTCTAAATGAACCAATCCACATACCTTCCGTTTTTGAAGAGTTAATATTGAGGCCAGAAATATTTTGAAAAATCTCCATCAGTTTAAAGAGTGATTTTGCTGAATCAACATCAGCTAATGTTGCAGTTGTATCATCTGCATATTGCAGAACTTTTGTTTCCTCTTTTCCAATAACAATACCTTTAATATCTGGGTCCTGTCGAATGGCGATTGCCAGCGTTTCTACCGCAATTACAAAAAGGTATGGAGATAAAGGATCTCCCTGTCGAACGCCACGTTCAAGTGGGAAGAAGTTTGATGTTAGGCCGTTGTTTATGATACAACTTTTTATGTCTTTGTAGAAAACTCTAACCCAGCGAATGAAGTCTGGTCCAAAATTAAATTTCTCGAGACCTTTTATGAGAAAACCCCATTCAACACTATCAAAAGCCTTCTGGAAATCAATAAAAATCATTAAACCGGGGATATTTTCCGTTGCAGTGAAATCCATAATATCGTAGATAGATCGTATTGTTTCGCCTATAAAACGATCTTTTACATATCCAGTCTGATTTTGATGGATTATGTCAGGTAGAACAGTTTTTATCCTCCATGCAATTGCTTTAGTCATAATTTTTGTATCCACATTTACAAGAGAGATGGGGCGCCAATTTTCAAGAAGCGAGCGATCTTTCCCTTTTTTTTCAATTAGAGTGATGACAGCTTGTTTTTGAGAGTTAGACATCTCACCTTTTTCAAAACATTCGTTGACACATTTGATAAAACTATCCTTGAGAGCTGCCCAGAAGGTTTTGTAGAATTCAATGGGGATACCCTCATTCCCAGGGGTTTTGTTTAGATCAAAGCTGTTTAGTACACAAAAGCATTCCTCTGGTGAAATAGACCCTTTGCATTGCTTTTGCTGTTCTTCAGATAGTTTTGGAATATTTAGATCGTTTAAGAACGCAGAGATTTTTTGTGAAATTTCTGGATCATTGTTTGTACTCTTATAGAGGTCTCGATAAAAGCGCTCCTGCTCCTTAAGTATACAAAACGGATCTGTCTTGATTACGCCACTAATAAGAAGTTTTCGTATATGTTTCTTTATGTGATTTCTTTTCTCCAGATTTAGAAAATACTTCGTGCTTTTTTCCCCGTATTCATGCCAGCGCACACGCGCTCGTATGATGATTCCTTTGGTTTTTTCCTCGTAGAAGGTTTCCAATTTTTCCTGAGCAGTTTGATATCGTGATGCATTTAAGTCACTCGGAGTCATTTCAAACTCTTCCTTTGCCTTACTTAATTCTTCTTGAAGAGTTTTTTCTTTCTCCTTCCTTTCCTTTGATTTTCTCTTAGAGAAATTTATTGCGTGGGCCCTTATATTATATTTAATCCAATCCCAGACACTCCGATGGTCTGTAAGTTCCTTTCTTCCCTCTGCAGCCCATACTGGAAGCAGTTTTGTAACACTGTTTACATACGCATCGTCCGCTAACAGCGAGCAGTTTAACTTCCAATATCCAGGACCCTTTTGCCCGTTTTCAAGCTTTCCAATTTCTAGCGCGACTGCATCGTGGTCTGTTTTAATGGCGGGAATTATCTCACTCGATCTCACCATGTCAAATAAATTGTTAGATATTAGATAATAATCAAGTCGACAAAATATTCTTGGAGATTTTTGACTCCAAGTATAGCTCTTTATATCTGGGTTTTTAATTCGCCATATGTCGACCAAATCAAGTTGACTTTGTAAGCATTCGATACAATTAGTAACTGATTTTCTTTGGAGCAGCACGCTCCCTTTTTTGTCAAGTTCAGGATTTAATGGACAATTAAAATCCCCTCCTATAATGATGTTTTCTTCTGATTCAAGGTTTTCTTTTTGTAAGACTGCAAATAGGTTTTTAAAGAAGTTTATAATATCTTTGTCTTTGTTTGGAGCGTATATGTTTATTCACACATACGTTTTATCTTGGATGACAGCTTTTACAATAATATAGCGCCCCATAGGGTCAAGAATCTGCTGATGAATAGAACAATCAAATCCAGCTTTAATCAAAATTGCAACTCCACGTGCGTTGGAGCTTCCGTGGGATGTTATGATCTCTGCACCCCATTCATTCTTCCATTGTGTTTCTGTTATTACTGTAGAGTGTGTTTCTTGTAAAAATATTATATCTGCTTTACGTTTTCTGCACCAAGTGAACATTGTTCTTATTTTTTGAAAAATACTGATGCCCTTTACGTTAAGTGATACTAATTTAAAAACATCTGCCATTTAGTAGTATCTCAGATATTGATCTGAAATTGGAAACTGCAGAGGAAGCCAAACCAAGAAGCCTGTGGTGACGAAGAAGTATCTCAAGAGAGAGGAAATAAATTATCTTTGAAATCAAAGTACTATAAAGAAAAGCTGTTAAAGTATGTGCGCATTGAGAATAACTAAGATTTGCAGGCGTTGATTGATGCCTATCGTTTGTAAAAACGAATTTATAATTAATTGCCGCATCGCCGTATACAAGAAGATAATTTATACAAACTACAAATAACGTAAATACACAAAATGTTTCTCTAACGTGCATTTGAGCTCATCAGCCCTCGGTCTGCCTAAACTGTGCTATTCATAATAAGTCCATAGTAAGGAAGTTTTTCGGTCTCCACACCCCTATATACTTGTCCGTTAATGATTAGTTTATCCACTTTGAAAAAAGCAGACTGTTTCCCTTGTTTAGCCTTCTTTAGTACTGGGTACAGTTTCTCATGAATTACATCAATCTCTTTGGGATAGTCGTGTGAAATTCCGATCCCGGTACCTTTCAAGTTTTTAACCTTTGACATTACATACTCTTTATCCTGATAAGAACTAAATTTGGCGATTATCGGCTTAGGCTTAGTACGAGTTTGTGAGTTACGCCGAGTTGGTAGGCGATGCACCCGCTCAAAGCGAATTTCATTCATGTCTTCTCTTATTCCCAATTTCTCTTCCATCATATTTCTTACTAAATTTTCAGTTTCTCGCGGTGCCTCACCTTCTGTTTCGTTGAGATTGAATATCTTTATGTTTTCCCTTCTCGTATAGGCCTCTAGTTTGATGTTTCGGCACTTTATCTGCTCCATCTCCTTTCTAAGTTTTTGCACCTCCTCGCTGCCTTGTGCTTGTTGCATGCATAAATTTGCCACGCTGGGTTTTAATTCTTGTAGTTCTTCCTTCGCATTTTCTGCAGCCTTCTTTAAATCTTTGTTTTCATCTTCGATGGTTTTTAGACGATCCTTTAGAGTAGCAATTTCGGAAAACAAGTCCAGCAATTTGTCCATCTTGGCCTCTAAATTTGCCAGCCTTCCAGAAGCTTCGGACCAATGGTCGCCATCACACTCTTCATCCGTTTGAGAACCGGTAGTTTGTCGTAGTCTCTTGCGTGAGGTAGTCTTCGACTCGGTAGAATCGGTGGAGACCTCTTCCGTTGCAAGATCTTCCATTTTCTGCAGACGGAGCGCTGATTAAATTTAAATTCACATACTTTTTTAAGATTTCTTCAGGAGAGATCAAATACACGTCTGTCTTCTACCTTTGCTACCACGCCTTCCTTCATATTCCATGCTAAATGCTTCAGTGATTCTTGAGAGAAATGAGGCACATCTCGAGAGAAATGAGACAGGTCTCGAGAGTAAGGAGACTTGTTTCGAGACAAACAAGATGCATCTCACGAAAAATGAGACAAGAGGTGGTAACTAACATTTGAGCTGTACCATATTCTTATTACTTTGGCTTGTTAGCACTAGTAAAAAGCGTAATTTTAGGGTTGAGTTTTGCTCTTGTTGGAGTAAAATATGTAAGGCCATCTCAACAAGTAAATAAAAATGGAAACAACCTCAAAGTTACAGTTTTGAAACAAATTAGTAGAAACCTTCCTGACAAAGTTTGAGAAATTTTTCTATCCTCCATAGGTATAGGTGACCATTAGAGCAAGCTGCTCTTAAAAGTTAATTGTTCTTTTTAATCTGTTTACTTAACACAGAGAACCTGGCACTTGGAAAGTCCACAGATCAGTCGTCAACAAATAATTATAATTCTACTGTACGTGGTGTATCAGGGAATGCAGTGGATGGAAATCCTGATACTGATTTTGGGAATGGACACTGTTCACGTACAAATGCTTCAAACCCCAGCTGGTGGAAAGTTGACCTTGGAGCAAAACATGTCCCAGTCTCTGAAATATACATTGTCAACAGCAATGAACAGCAAGGAAACATTGACTATCAAATAACATTTGGTGGGTACATATACATCAGAACCCTGGTAACTCAAACTCTGAAGGGAAATGAAAAACAGTTCAGGTTGGGGGGGGGGGGGGTTCGAGTTATCAGGGTCAATTGAATATCCAACTTGCCATGTTAATAATTGATAGTTTACTGATTTTTCAGCACTTAGTATACAGTTGAGTGCCGATAAAACTTATCTCGTCAGAAACTGTAACACAGCTAAAGGCACCGCATCTGGTATGACTCATAAGATCGGGAAATGACTATCAAATATGTGAATGGTTGGTTGCACTACATATACATGTAATTAAAATAAAATTGCTGTAGTGTTAGTTTTGAGTGTTTTTACTGATCACACGACAAGAAAAGCTAATGGGATGACATCCGTGGTGAGTTATATGAACCAGACTTCGAGTTATCAGCCGAGGTAAAGTTTGATTAAGGGAAACAAAATTTAGTTTAAGTTAGCGGAGAATTGAGCTATCCGAGTTAGAGTTAACCAAGTTAAAATGACTGAAAACTGGGTCAAATTCAAGGGAAATGAGACGTAGTTCCAGTTAGCATGGGAGTTCGAGTTTGAGTTCAAAAAAGAAACAAAATGACACCCGTAGTGCTGTTGCCATGACAACGGTTTTGCCGCTGGTGCTGTGTCAATAAAAACAGAAATTCCCAGTCTTAAAACAAGAACCATCTACCCCGCCCAATCTAATGATGGCAGTGAAGACAATATAAGAACTATGTCTGTTCCAAGTAGGACCCTTTGGCTCACTTTAGAGATTGCAAATGGGGATATTTACTTTTTTAACCGAGAGAGACTGGAGCCAAAAGAGTTGCTATGGCAACAGCAGTAAGGGTGTCATTTTGTTTCTTTTTTGATGCACATTTGTGGTGCCAAGTTTCAAGAACACTGCTTTAATATTTTCAGAGATATCGTTTATTCAGTATTTTCCACTTTTTAGTTGCAAACATTATGACATCATCACTGATCTAATTTGCATAATAGAAAAACCTCAATATCTCTAAAACCAAAAAAGATATTTCCAAAAGAAAAACACCATTCTTCTATGTTTTGAAAGGCCTTTCACATAAGCAAAAATTATTTTTCACTTCATAGGCACTTTAAGCTAATGTCTTGGCTTATAGCTGAGATTGGCTTATAGGAGAATAAATACAGAAGTTTACTTGTGAGAAACTTATGAGATGCTTGAGTCCAGAAAAAAAAAGAAATGTAAATATGTGACATCAAAGTGCCTGCCGTGGCATGGTAGACAATGGGGCAAAATGTTTGGCCTCAAGTGAAACTGTGCACCACAGCGACTGTGTTTGGTATTCCATTAACACATGTAGCAAAAAAAATTTTCAACAACTTTTCATTTTAGGAAGTCATACATTGGTCATTGCAATAATGACCCAGATATATACCCTCAGTTACATGTGCATGTAGTTGTTGTGTAAGAAAATTTGTAGCCATTCAAAATGAACTGTAATATATACAAGCACAGCACCTAATTGTGATTTACAATATATTGGATCTTTTGCAGGAAGTTCCCCCGATGTGACAACAAATGACATATGTGAAGGACTCTACAGTTTTGTTGACTTTAAAGCATCAGCTGTATGTTTCATGAATCCACTGACGACTGGTAAATATGTTGGTATTATGACCACAAAGAGTCAAGTTCTCCAGCTATGTGAGGTAGAAGTTTACTCACGAGGTAAATTATTAGTAACAGGTCTATACATGTAGTTAATGTTGGCACTAATAAGGATTAGGGAGAATTTTGATGTCAGTTTTGTAACTTTTCCTGTTTATATCGTTTGTCTATCAGTTCTGAGTTCGAGTAGTTGAAAACTAGACAAAACATAAGCAATCAAAAACATTTTTAATAAGAAAAATTAAGACTACTTCAGCTTTCAAGCAACCTGGTTGAGTTTTCTTTTATTTATTTCACCATTAATAAATGTATTTGCAAATTCTGCTGGTTTGCAAAAATGCTTGTGACACCTCGAGCCCAGCTACCCAGTTCCTTATCTAAGATGTCCTTCATCAGCTGTTTGGC
This sequence comes from Micromussa lordhowensis, assembly GCA_964020085.1. NCBI lineage: Eukaryota > Metazoa > Cnidaria > Anthozoa > Scleractinia > Lobophylliidae > Micromussa > Micromussa lordhowensis. The sequence goes on along the minus strand of CAXHUQ010001482.1, from coordinate 43,996 downwards.
TTCTTCACACATCTCATCCAGGATGTGTTTTACATGGGGTAAAGCCATATTAAAAATTTCTAGGAAGGGCTTTTCTGATACTGTTCCTAACCCCAAACCCTTTCCCATGGTTTTACGGTATCCCGTGCACCCATGCCTTAATACATGTACTCATGAAAAAAGCTGAAGATTGGGCTAAAGACACCATTTGACGCCTGGAGTTCCGTGCAAGGTTGCTGCTGCGATAGTTGACTTCCTCTTCCCAACATCCATTACATGTACATCTGAATAAGAAATGCATTCCACCCTAATCCTTTTTTCTGTGGCCACAAGCACCAGCTTGCCTTAAAAAAAGAAATAAAAAATTAATTGTATTGGAAAGGTTAGCTAGCTCTAAATTGTATAGCGTTTAATCAGTTTGTAAACATATATTTCACTTGAGGATTAGATTCAACTATTTCCAATTGCTTATAATAATACTGAAGAGGCCCGAATGGGTAACATGTCTACTTTCAACTACTGAAAACTTGTGGTAATCAAAGATTAGAGCAGTGCATTCACGCGTATACTTTGCATGTTTAGTCTAATTTGATGGCATTGGAATGGCTTGATAGAAAACGATCTGCACATGAAGTCAAAGTATTAACTTGTACTGGGCAAAATATTTCCTACGAAGGCATTTGAACTGTTGGCGACACTTAGAATTCAATTTCAGATTGCCAGCACTTGCTGTTGAAAAACAATATTAACTCAAACCAGAACACTTTACAAAACAGAAATTAAAGATTCTTGTCTTTTATCAGGAATTAGGTGACATTTTCATGTTAAAAACAAATATTCTTCTCAGTGATATTGATAGTTCTCCCACACTGAATGCACTTTGTCTGCCACACAACAATGCAACAGCACTTTATTGACACTTCTATCAACGTCACAATGATAACAGAATTGGAGTCAACAACAGGTGAAAAAGCTACCCAAATGTGAGTAGACTTCTAGAAAACTCTAGACAATAACACGCTAAGGGGTGGGAGGGTGGGAAAACTGTTGCACTGTCCAGCAACAAAAGAAAAAACTGACTCGCACGACAGAGCGTGAAACTAACATCTTGACTCATACCCAGGTCCCCTATTCAGTGTGAGATAACTTCGTTTCCTGCCTCTTTTGCAAGCTCAGCCGGCAGGAAAAACATTTCTACCTTACTGTAGCTCAGAATTAATTATGAAAACATTGAAAGAAGCTAAAATTTTGATGAAAATGGGAATTTTTCACACCACTGTGAGAAAATTGTTATGCTGCGTCGAAGTTGCCAAGAAATCAATCAGAACAAGGTACATGTAAAAAAATACTGCCTACATTATGCTCCAGGGACATAATTTTTATTCATTACTCAATCAGTATTCTTCACATTGTTGCATGCTTTTCGCTTCAATGGTGGCTTGTAGTCGGGGTCGAGGTCCAAGTTAGGGTCACCTGAACAACTGCCTTTTGGACAAAACTTTCTTTTTCCTCTTTCATAATTTTGTTTTAAGTTCCACTACAATCCAGATTCCATTCCACATCCTTTGAACTTTTGTATTTGCTGCCTTTGGGGTCTGTAAAGAAAATAAACCTTTGTCTCCTGCTTTTCAGCCAGCTTCCTCCTGCTAGATGAAGCAATTATCTCGCCTCGATCTGTTTGGTTTCGCGGGAAAACATAGCAGCCTGAAAATGGGCATCAAAGCCATACTAAGCAAGAACATGGCTGCCATCAAAACAAAGTGAATTTGATGGAAGGCTATCAATTTGGGGACGTTTCTGCCTGATTTAAAACTAATAGAGTTTAACATAGGGGTAAATTTCTTTAAGCTTTCTTCTAAGGGATATATTAACAACTTCAAAACTGGAAACTTTTCACTGCAGAATGGGTTTGGGATTGGAATAATCACTTGCATGACAGGGTCACGCTTTCCATGAAGGTGAATTTTACAACTTTTCGTTGTCAAATCAAACAAAATCAAACACAAATGTGTATTGCGGTCAAATGTTTAGTTTTGCCCCATTCTATTTGTGTCCTCAATGTTAAAACAGGAATAGTACACATAAATTCAGATTTAGATTTCGTCAATTTTATAAAATTTAGTAGAAATGACCACACCTGAAAGCTTCTTGAATTCCAGAAGTTCCTTAGACTCTACAGAAAAAAATTTATATTTTTCAGAATTAAGAGAGAGTGAAGACTTAAAAGAGTATTAAAATGACTTTAATCTGATAAATATCTTTTGAGATACACCATTCTAATTCACCACGAACAAAATGATCAAATTTGCCTCCAGTCCACCTTAAAAATTAGACTAAGCGTCGCTTGTCCCTTGCAGAGTGCAAGCTGTAGTTAGTGTTTTGATTAAGCCTATAATGTTGTATGGATCTTGCGTATGGACATCGGCGGTGGAAGAGAATGTGAAACATATTTTTAATCTGCAAAAGCATGCAGCTTGTGTTATTCTAGATGCAGATTTTAGTGAAAGGAGTGCAGAGATTTTTACACAGCTTGACTGGCTGCAGTTGAAGGATGCAGGAAATCTTCAAATGTGTAGTTTAATGTTTAGCTGCATAAAAAATGAACAAGACTGTCCAAGCTATATAATGAACCTAATACTGATAAATGCAGATACCAGGAGTGTCAGCAGAGCTAGGCGCTATGGAATGTATAATCTTGTGTGTGCATGTAATAATAGGGAAACTGAAGGGGGGCATACTTTTCAAGTTCATGGGGTTTAGCTTTGGAATGTGATTCCACTCGATGTACGAAAGAAAAACATTTAATGCCTTTAAAACTGCTGTTAAAAATATTTTTTAGCCTAGTCTCTATATTTGTCTTATATTTATTTTTGTTCGTAATTTAGACAGAGGGCCACTGGTTCGTCAGTTTTTTTGTCATGTGCTACCTTCAAACAATAAAGTTGTTAATTACTAAAAGTCAAAATACTGAATTAACTTGCTGGCAAATAGTAAATGTCATTGCATAGTATAGTATCCAATGGCAATTCTTTTCCTGTACTAGGACTTTATATTTTAATCAAAAGTACTGTCATGCTTTTTTGTTTAGTCAAAGAATGATTAAATCACGGTACAAAACTAAATATGATTTTAAGATGGCAATACTGCATTGCCAATTGGCGGTGTTGGGAGAAAATATTATATTTTTGTAGTGACAGAGGTATAGTGTCTGCCAACTAGCCACCAGTGTAATGTGGTAATGCCATCTCACAATCACATTTAGCTTAATATATTATTCAGTATTTTCAAGAGGTTAACAAAATCAGGGAAAAATAATGATTTTTCATCTTCTGTCTCCTGTTTAGCAATGCAAGTAATTATAAAAGTAACTGATGGGACTCAACTAGGAACTCATTATTAATAATAATTATCACTATGTTCCTTTCAAGAAAATCTGGCATTTGGTAAGCCAACATATCAGTACTTTTCAAGGTATAGGGATGGCAGAAGTAGCAAAGCAGTTGATGGAAATAGCAACACTGACTTAATGAGAGCAGAGTTAGAAGGATCATGTACAATGACACAGAAAAAAAGTTCAGTAGCACCCTGGTGGAGGGTGGACCTGCAACAAGTTGAAC
>CAXHUQ010001482.1:20200-40200 GCA_964020085.1 Micromussa lordhowensis | reverse complement strand
ATGTGTCTGAAGTGTACATAGTCAACAGAGGGTCAGAGTGTGGCTGTCCAGGTCGATTCCAGAATTTTGAAATCAGAGTGGGTAGGTGAATAGACTTTCTGATACATTTATATTCTATTTTCAATAATTTGTCACTGTTTCAATCCTTATCCTGTACTGTATTTTCTTGATTGATTGTCCCTTGCATTGTTTTCAAAGGTGGCAGTAATGATTCAACATTATCAATTTAGTGCCTTGCTTGGTGCTTATTTAGTTTTGGTAACCCAATGGTGGTTATTAGAGAGCAGGCTTTTGTTAATCAGGGATGCAGTGGTTCTTGCAGCACTTCATTGAGCACCAACAGATACTTGAAGCTGAGAACTGTAACAATAGGGGCAGTCATAGTCCTATTTGCAAGTCACTTTCTTGTTTATTGTTGATAATATTATGTACGGATTAGAAAGCAGACTTTGTTACACAATAGACCTTTTTACCAATACGGCGGCCATCTTGAATTCCGAGGAAATTATGGGATGCCCAGGGGGCAGATGAGAAATAATTAAAAAGAATACTGTGGCGTGATAACTTTTAACAATAATTTTTCGATAACCATAGGAACAATTGCCAAATATCGTGACGGAAAGATGTAACGCTTGTAATATTTGTTATGGAATATGAGAGACAAGCAGTAAAAATTTATCCTGAAAGCTGTGTATACGATAAATTTTCCAGCGATTGCCCCCTCGGCAGTCCATAATTTCTCAGTCAAAACAATAGAATTCAAGATGGCCGCCGTATCGGTAAAAAGGTCTATTGCTCATAATCAGGCCATGCATTCTACTTCAAGGTCTTAACATAATGTCACTTTTAGAAATTCTGGGGGAATTATTGGATTGGGGTACTTTTTGCTCATGGATGTTACGTAACATCCATGAGCTTAGGAGGCAGTCGGATGGCACTCGATCACTCACTCACTCACTCACTCACTCACTCACTCACTCACTCGATTCTGATTAATTTATTCATTAAACCGGATTAAATCGTTTCTCCCAACCCTCCCCTGCTTAGTATGGTTCTTTTCCTAGGCACTTCGTGTTGTAGGTTCAGCAGGTTTTAGCGGGGTACTAGAAAGACGAATTTTTTGTCCGACAACATGGAGTTCATACATATGGCGGCTAACGCGGCACGAAGATGGTTTTTGGTTCAACTCGTGGAGTTGTAAAATTGAAATTTGTCAAGCTAAGCAGCAGTAGCTGTAACAAATGGACATGGAAAGACAAGAAGCATAGCGCTCGTCAAAAAACCCATGTGTAAATTCTTAAGGTCAAGGTGTTTTTTCATTAGACGTAAACAAAATTCTCCGATTACAAGTCACGCTAAACTCACGCTATGCAAAGAATGTAATCAGATACTCTTTTTTTCGTATATTTGCTGAAGGGCAAGAGAGTCACATTTCGCAGAAAATGTAAGTAACCGCGTTTTGATTCGTGACCTGAAGGTTTTGCGTGATCCGTGAAGAACCTGAAATATTAACCGATATTCGTGATTTTACCACACAACTCTACGTGATTTTGAGACACAAGTTCTCTGAATAGTTAGAGTGCCTTAGCCATGCAATATGCAATACGGAGCCTTGATTTAGCCATTCGCGATATTGCTTCCTACAAACACTGTTTTTAATGTAAGAACAGGTCCTTACTTTCTTATTTTCGTAATTCGGGAAATCGAAATTTTTTTATCCGTGAACCGTGATCCTCTGTATTTTAGGTTCGTGAACCGTGCCAGAGACTTCCCTGTACGACCCTCTTGATATCTAAAGCTTTTAATCGGACATTGTAAACAGACCACGAGAAGATGGTAAATTGTTTTTTTGTTAGATTATTTTTATCAGTGCTGGCCTGATGGGCCGCTTGGCACAAATGCAGACTTTGACTTCCACCGTCTGAGTTTCTATTTGCAAAACGAGTGCTTGTGCCAAACGTTTCCCATGAAAATCACTTGATTTTCATGCGAATGACCGTGCAAGTGACATATATTTTCATACCAATAGTTTCGCTCAAAGACTCTTTTTGCCACAGTGGCAAAAGTAAACTTGGCATTGGGCTATTCATCCATGAGCTGCTCAGAGAGCCTTTGATTGTAATAGGGGAGCTTATTAATAAATATGACTCTTAAGGGGGTGCTTTTATTAAAAGGGGACCAAGGTAATTATAAGGAGGAGTCTGTGTCAATTAAGTTGGTATGGTGGTCCATAAATTTGCTTAATTGGTGGTAATAGTGGATGGCAAAGACTTCTTTGACAATGAATTATTTATCAATATCTGATAAAGTATGCTTCCTCTTTTTGTAAATATTGAATGAGCAAATGACAGTTTGCTCTGTATACTGATGTGCTTTCTTGAGTCAATGCTACTGGCCTTGCATTGCAATATTAACTTGTGTGCAGTTGAACATGGAATATGAAATGGTCTACTTAACTAGTTTGCTTATTGGAAACAATATTCACCCTCCAACACCTAATTTCTCAAATCCTTAGACAGAGGAACATCTGGTGTGAAATTGCACAGTATGAATAGACCAATTTCAAAAGTAATAGCAAAGAGAATAGAAAAGATTTTACAAAGAATAATTCATCCTGACCAAACTGGCTTTGTTAAAGGAAGATACATTGGTCAAAATATTAGTTTGATAAGTGATATCTTGGAAGATACTAAATTACACAATATTCTTGGAATACTACTTCTTCTTGACTTCTGGAAAGCATTTGACACCATTGAATGGTCTTTCATCCAAAATACCTTAAATTTCCTTAACTTGAGCAACAGTATTAAATGTTGGGTCTCCACTTTTTACACTAATCCTGAAAGTGCAGTTTTAAATAATGGATTTTCTACAAATTATTTCCAATTATCAAGAGGGGTTAGACAGGGCTGTCCTTATTTTTTCATCCTAGGAGCTGAAATTTTAGCATGCACAATACGTCAAGATAAAGAAATATAAGGAATCAGAATTTTCTATTCTGAAGCTAAGATAAGTCAATTATTTTGCCGATGACACACCATTACATGTAATTTGCGGTGTAGTTATATTGTGAGTTCAACTCATAAAACCTATTCGATTCATTTGCTACTTTTTCTTTCAAGATATGTGCATGCGCACCTTGATCTGTCTTGTCCTTTTGTTCGGGCAACTGTAATACAAATGAACCTGGATGAAGATGAATCTTAGATCAATGCACTGGCAACCAGTCTGTTTTTAAATGGCTGTATACAAAATCATGAAATATCCCAGCAGGCAAACCAGACTCAAACTGAAGAAAAGTTTAAAAATACTATGCATGTTTCCTGTTTGAGTGATGTTAAGTAAAAGGTTTCTTTACTTACAGAGAATCAGATGTATACCCTAAATGACTAACCTGATTTGGCACTGCTTTACAGTCAGTTGCTTAACCTACATGTAAACCCCAGCAAAGTACTCTATATATTTTCTGAAAGCTTAAGAAAGGGTAGATGATGCATATGCATTCTTTGCAGCAAATTAAAGCTTGTAGAACTGGCTATCAAACTATACCAAGAATTTTGAAATAAAATGAATTGCCAAGTTTTTAACGACCACTAAATGCAAGCACCCGAATCACCTTTTGAGAACTAAAACCCTAACGTTCAAAGTGAATTTTGTTTTTCGCCACCTTTTTTTCTTGGTTTCAGGACCCAAAGTGATACAAAAAGGTGTCTATGTTTTGCCATATTCAATTGCAGTAAAAAGTTACATAACATTTTTTGAAATAGGATTAAAAAATTAGTCATGCAAAAATTGCTCTCAAAGAAAAAATATTTTAAAATAAACAATTTGCAGGCTGCTTTTTGTAGTTTATATTTTAAACTAGCTACTGTCCAGATTTGAGGGCACTTGAACAAATTCCCTTTGCGTTAAACCTCTTTAAAGTGTCTTCTTCAAGCGAAAAAAGTGTTTGAGAAAACAGCGCCAAGTAAAATATTCTGCTTCTCAAACGAACTCCACCCACAAACCCCTTCAACTGGGCTCTCAGATAAGCGGTCCAATCAGTACAGAGAACGTTGATTACCATTAACTACATGCGAATCTCCCAAAAACTCTTGTGTGTTTTGCATATGCACTCAAGGTGCCGAAGGCGGGTAGATAATTTTTCTATAAGTCGGTTTTTCTTGAAGCCGGTGTGGCAAAATGGGGAAGACAAAAAAGGATATGAACACCAGAAAACAAACTAAAGCAGCTGGGCAAAGAAAACAAACAAAAGAAAGTGCGTTGGAGCAACTGTGCAGGGATAATATTTCAATGAATGAGTCCGACAATTCTTCGATGTTAGACTCATCAGAAGAGTCTTTCAACAGCCCTGTTATTGCTGTCAAATTCCCAGATTTCTACAGAACCTTTTCTCTTACCTCAATTCTTTTGCCCACTTGATACGATAGGTATAGCTTTTATCCATGTGGCGAACTTTCACTTCTTCACTCATTGATGTACTAATTCAGTCGTTCTTCGCTGATTTTGCTTTTTCAAACTGGTCCATGTTTTTTTGTGGTCAAAATTTACTTATAACTTAATAGAACACACCTGTACCAAAAATGCTTGGTAGTCAGTAGTCATTCAATCAGTAGTCAATTTGTGACATCCGTATAGGTAATTCCCATGAAAATTGTCTTCGTTTATTTCGTAAACACATGGGGCTGTCAATCCAGAGGTAAACTTTCAGTTCCAGCTAAAACATAAAACTGCCATTTCTCCACCAATATTTAGTCTTTTTAAATTTTTTTTCAGAAGTTAGAGATTACTCTTCGACCACTACATTGTACTTCAAGTCAGAAATACAAATATCAAGAAAATTTCAGATCTCTAGGTATACTGTAACCTTAAGCATGAGAAAGTGATCAACACTGAATCCATGTTAGATTCTGTCATGCAATTAAACTTGAAGAGGTTGAGTAATATCCGTTGTCTTTGCTAAAATAATCATAACTTTTGAAAGAGGAAAAAAATAAACAATCCCAGACTGTTTTTTTTGGCCAGATAGTCGGACAGCACTCACTAGATTTAAGCGACTAGGGTTGAGAACTGGTTGAAAACAAATTTAAAATGTGTGCTTCAATCATTGAACTTTTCCTTTTGAGATACAAAGGAAATTACATGTTAGGATGTTCCTCTGATGTTGTGGGATTGATACATGAGGTGTGAAAATAATTATGCATTGATTGACAATTATAGTGACAGCTAATTTTACTTACAGTAATAAGAGAAATTGTATCAATAATGTAGTATTCTTGAATAAAGATGTGAAAGTCATTGGATCGTGATGTGACCATGTTGAACCCCACTTCACTTCTTTACCCAAATTCAAAAATGTTTTATCAACTGGTTTACTTTAATTCTCTTCACTTTCTTTTTTCTTGATCTGTACAAGCGTTTTCTTCTGTTCTTTATGACCCTTACCTTTGTTGCTAGCACATTGGCCCCACCCTAACTAAAAGATTTTTTTTTTCATGTTCTTAAGTGCCTCCTTTGCACTTGAAAAAGGACACAACCTATCTTCTCTGACAAAATGAAATATTTTATGAAATCTTTCACAAAATCTGCCATGAAATGTTGGCTGTGGCTTGTGAAGGAACTGATCTTCTTGGAGGATGCCAGCTCAACTGCTGCAAAGAGCCCATAGAGATGTATACAGACTCCTTTACAATCCAAGAACTGGGACAAGCCATATGTGGTCTGAAGAACAGTAAAGCACCTGGTGTGGACAATAGTAATGCAGAAATGCTGAAAGCCAACCCTACATTCACCTTGAACCAGCTTCTGAATATCTGCAATCAGACTCTTGATCAATGTAAAGCCTGGCCGTCTGACTGGAGGAAAGCTCTCTGGGCCAAAATACCCAAGAAAGGTGATCGATCTATTTGTGACTGTAATTACCCAAGGATATTCTTTCTTTCAGTACCATAAACGCTCTTCTGCAGAATGCTCCTGATTACGGCAACAACAGGCTGCCTACCCAAGAGGAAGGGGGTTAACTGAACAGATCTTTATCCTTAGAAATATCTTTGAACACAGTGCTGAGTGGCAAACACCCTTGTATATCAGTGTCATCAATTTCAAGAACATCTTTGAAAGGTTAAGAAAAGATAAGCTCTGGAACATTTAGATTTTATATTGTTTTACACTATTTACAACTTGAACAGTATTACATGTAACAGAAATTACATTAATTAAAAAGAGAAAAGAAATATAACAATATGTAGCAAGATCAAGTGTGCTCAATGACCAAAGTAGCATGTCGGTAACTGACGTTCTTAGGCATTATAACATTCCTGACAACTTCGTGAACATCATACAATAGCTTTATGGTGGAATCACCTTGTGCATTATTTAAAACGGATGGACATCAGACTTTTTCCCTGTACAGACAGAAGTCAAGCAGAGCCGTGTTATGTCTAGTTTTCTCTTCAACATTGTCATCCACTGGACAATGAGGAACACCACCAATGCAAAGAGAGGTCTGAAATGAAAGTTCGCTAGTTCCTATAGGATCTTGATTATGCTGAAGACATAGCACTTCTCTCAAGCTGGCACAAAGATCTCCAAGAGAAGTACAGCTGTCACCTTCAGGTCTCAAGGTACATTGGACTCTGCATTAACACCACCATGACAAAGGTGCTACAAACAAATGCCAAGGTTGCTGCAGCGATTTCAGTTGATGGACTAGAAGTTGAAGATGTGAACTACTTCATCTACCCAGGAGCCACAGTCCATGAAGCAGGTGGGTCGCACAAAGACACCAGATGCAGGCTGTCAATTGCAAGAAGGTCACGACACTCTCAATCCTGTCTGGAGGTCAAAGATGTACAGCAAGCACACCAAGCTGAGAATCCTCAAGAGCTGCATGACCTCTTTTCTCCTGTATGGTGCTAAGAGGAGGAGGGTTACATGAACAAGTTATAACCATCATTTTCTTATGTACATGTTTTACATGTTTAATATTCAATCTTCGTTCACTGTCTAAAATCCGCACGCGTCATTGGTTAAAATTGATCACGTGAGTTCTCGTTACCTGGCGACATCAAAGTGACAGAGTGCGTTATTACAATAACGCATAAAAACTGTGCAGTGTTCGGGTGGGAAGCCATTGTAAGTCTATCGCCAGCAGTGAACTCAAATTGATTATTAAAAGGGTTAGAGACTGTTAGTTCGTGTTTTGTTTTCAAATACACGCACTTGCTTACTGTACAATGAACTTGAAATTTTCAATACTGCACTCAGCTTCACTTCGTGCAGTATTGAAAATTTCTCGTTCATTGTACAGCAAGCGTGTGCGTGTATTTGAAAACAAAACACTCACAACAGTCTCTAACCCGTAAATATACTCTACATATTATCAATTATTTTACCAATAAAAGTTCTCTAAATAGTGTTACAAGGCTATTGAAGTTATATTGTAGAGCTGATGTTTTAAGCTCAACATGTTCATATGTGGTTTCAGTGGTATGTTTAGGGTCAATGCCTGGTAAACTTTGCTGTTGTTGTTGTGTACTGTCACAGTTACTGTATTTAATCTTTTAGGTATGGTAGACAATGGTGCGAGTCTTGCTAATCCTAAGTGTGGTGACACCTACACATACCAGTTTCCAGTTGGAGAAGGGAGATCTTTCTTCTGTCACCCTAGGTTAAAAGGGAGATACGTGATAATCAGACTTAAAGGCAAAAACAAACCACTCACACTCTGTGAAGTTGAAGTTTACTCGGAAAGAAGAGGTATGGTACATGTTAAGTTACATTATTACCCTGAAGGGTACAGTGCATGTCTTTGGTGCAGTATGTATAGCTATTTGTGATCTCTAGAGACTACTAAAACAGTGAAAGTACAGTAAAGTAAAGAACAGTGGATGGAAAGTTAACTTGGTCACCTGTTTTGAAAGGTTGACACTCTGAAGGGCAAGTCATCAAAATTTACTATCATGAAGTACATGACCCTTTGTCAAGCAATTCAGCCTAAAACAATAGTAAGAGGCTCTGTGGAATAACTACAGAGTTTGTGGGGTTTATTCCTCAGAGCCTTGTGCTGAGGTATATTGTGTTAGGCTGAATTTTAATATATCGAAATTGGTCTGTTTGACAAGTTACCATGTTATCTATTTTCTTTTAAAGCATGTTTAAATAAATTGCTGTATGTTTTCTTGGTGGGTGTCTTCAGATTGAGAATAAACAGCAGTGACAAGCAGTGCAAATGGCTAAGTGTTTGGAGTGTTTACTTTAACTTTGAACACATGTTCTTGCCAAAACTATTTTTCCAGAGGGTTTGGGGGGTGTACATATACTCGTGGAAATTGTGAGGGGTGGGAGGGTTATTTTCATTTTCTCATAATGGAGGGAGCTTGAGGGCTTACATGAAATTCCCTCCATGGTGAGGGTATGGACATGATGTAGATCAAATTGAAATTCAGGTTAAATTGAAATTCCTGTGTCTCTCAGCCCTAACTATTCATGGGTCATGAATAATTAGGGTTCAAAGACAAAGGAAACTGAGAATCAAACTAGGTTAAAATCATTTTTGACCTAGAGCAGATAATTTGGGTTCTGAAATTACACATTAAAAAACAGACAACTACCGAAATAATATTGTCCCCATGAAATGCTGACTACCCGATTAACCTGGCTTTTCAACTTCAAAATTCTAAATCTACATCTCCGTCATGAAGTGTAGGAAATTTCCATTGTGTTCTCTTCAGGCAACACTCGAGAAATTGGTCAGTGCAACAAATTAGACACAGAGCACTGAGCTCAACAATTTACAAACCTTTTTGTCTCTGCGCTCAAAATCCTAGCGATTACTATACAAAACCAAGACGATAATTATTAAAGGAAAAAAATAAATGATTTAGAAACTAAACTGCTGCAGTTCGCTGATGACACAACTGTTGTTTTATCAGATTTAGATTCTACACAAGCTTTGTTTGTATTCCTTTATTGTTTTAAGAAAGTTTCTGGACTAAAACATAATGTTGCAAAAACAGAAGCAATGTGGATTGGCTCCCTCCAGAACTGTGAAAATGAACCACTTGGAGTCAAATGGAAACTTGCATTAAGTTTCTAGGAATTTTCATTGCATATGATGTACAGATATTAGTCGAGAAAAATTGTAAGCAAAGGCTGAAAAAAAATTCTGTTACGTTTACTAATGAACATCTGTGTAAAATAAGATACGTTTCAAATCCCAATTGCACCTTCTGTCTTCAGCTAACAGAAATCATACCCCAGATTTTGTTCGGTTCTTCTTTTTCAAATTGTTCTTGGCATGAGGTTAATGGAATATTTTGAGCAAAATCAAGAGTTGCATAGGGCTCTCGCTTACATATTGCAGTGTTATTGTTGGGTCTTTTGAGGAGACTGACTTGACTGACTGACCCACACTTATTCTTGTTGCTAGTTTAAAGTTTATAGTTGTCAGTTGTATTTGGGTTATAGATAGTCCCATCATGAAATCATTTAAGGGAGGATTAGTACTAGTGACCACTTCTTTATGGCCCAGTGGTGGTCCTAAAATGAACACAACCACATTTTTAAGGTGCACATGTATGGTGGTCGTAAGAGAGTTTCGCTGTGTGAATGACTGGCTGTAAACAAAGCGTTACCCATGTTGGAAATCACTCACATGAATATTAGTGTTGGTGAGATAAATGAAAACTGCTGAATTGGGCTGTGCCGTTTGAATAGACCATTTTTGATATATTAAAATTCTAACTTGGCTTCGAGGTTTGAGGGGATAAAACAATAGAAATCTTATCGAGGTTGAGAGATCAATATAATTTCTTTTGTTTTTTATTCCCCCAAGCCTCGGAGCCCTGGCCTTAAGAGTCCTCATGGGCCCGATAAGGATTAGTAGTAGGAGTAAGCCTCGGAGCCATGTCAGAATTTTAATGCATCGAAAATGGTCTATTCAGGCCATTATACCTAAATCTGAAACACCCTAGAATGCAGGTGGCAATCCAAAGCAAATTAAATAGTCATCTTTACAAATCATCTTGAAATCTCTAGCTCTGTGAGAACTTGATCTTAGCAGTTGAATAGGGGGAGGGGTGTGTCTAAATCACATTTTATGGTTTTCTAGGCAATAAACGCACATCTTCCATGTGTTTTTGAGAACATAAGGGTATCATGTTTCATACCTTTGTTAGGAAACCAAAAGTATCAAGTTACAATCAGCGTAAAATTTTCAAGTTTGCTACTTTAACATACCGTATTGCATTTCAAATGAATGAAAATCAATGTAATACACCACAGTAAATTAAATTCAAAGCTGTCTTGGAAAACAGCAATTGTACACCCTGCTCAGATGAAGTCTTATCAAGGTTTCTATTTGTTCATATTCTGCAAAGTGAAAAGCACTAGCTGACCACCAAAGTCAATGCAAACTGGGACTGAATGACAGGGGTGTGGACTTTTTCTGTGATTTCTGTGTCAGAGAGGTACATTGATATTGGGACATAAATTAGATGATTGTACAATAATGATGTGCAGAAACATAACTGAGGTCATCCTTGAATTTTTTGTTTCCATTTGATTGAACACTATGTTTGTTTTCTTTGCTTATTCTCTATAACAAGCAAACTTATTAATGTTAAAGTATTTTTGCAAGTTATGTGTATAGGCCTTTATTTTTATCACATAATTGTCTCTATAGCTTTTAAACAGTTGTTATTATTGTTTGATTTTATGCACTGTTGATTAGTGAACCCATGGTATGCAAGAACATGTATAGCAATAGTTCTAGTTGTTAATGTTAATTTAGATTTAGGGTTATTGTCCTTTCTTGGGTCATAGGTTGTTTTGGATTAGATCTTGGAAACGTTAAATTTTAGTACACAGCAAATAAAGGTTTAAGGATGGTGCCTACTTTTGCTAGTGCGTACATCTTAAGTTTTCTGTGCATCATGCAAGGCATGGTTTATACGCCACATGCGTGCTTGGGTTGACATTGACGTAATCAACTACGCTACCACTTATGCGACTTAAGGAGGCTCGAAAGGGTTTTTCGTTGCTATATTGCTTGTGAAACGATGGAAGATTACAAAGAAGGATGTTTAACCCATTGACTCCTGCATCAAACTGTCCGCGACCCACCCCTAATTTCCTGGCGTTTTTTGGAAATATGCCAGAGCGAGTGAAAGCACAAAAATAAACCATATGCGCAGTAACCACAGACACAAGATCAGGTTTCAAGACTTCGTTTATTTAAAGTTCAATAAATGAACGGCCAAAATAGTAAAAAATATCATCAAAAAGAACTCAACTTGATGCGTATAACTTGTAAGAAAACAAGAAATTATATTTTTTCTTTGCCGCGTGACAAAACGGCGAGAAAATTGAATACGCAAAAATGAGTTAAATGTTTACTTCAGAGGATGAAACGAAACCAAATACAACAGAATTTCCATTCTTTTACTATAACAGAGAACATTTAAGAAAATACCAGAAAATAAAAGGCGAAAAACACACGTAAAACCAATTCAAAAAGAAGAAATCGGATAATTTGTTTGCCGCCCGACGAAATAATACAGCGCAGCGAAAGAAAGTTGAAAAATGTACATCAATAAGACGACAAAAACAAGGCAATTATTTAGAGATAAATCGTTTTTCAACTGTGTAAATTTAGTGCCAACTTAGTTCTATCCTCAGGTGTTCTGTAGAAGCTGAACAAGACTCGATAAAATATATTTGAGGGAAGCGAATACACTAAACAAACAAACCACGAGGGCTCGCCGTAAATTAAATATGCAGAATTCCAGCGTTCAAAAATACTGTTCACTTTTAAAACCTAAAATTCCCAAATATAGGCAACCAAATGAAAGAAACGTGACAGGAAGTTCAATAAAAATAAATTTTCATTCAAGATGAGGCAAAACAACTTATCTAAAAGCACAAAAATGTTCAAAATTTTAGAGACGTGCTTCGCGGCACGACCACATGCTCGAATTAATTTTCACGCAAAAGCGAAAGCGTGAGTTTTTCTCTTCAAGTTTTGCAGTTATTTTATCGGCCGTGGCTTTTCCTATCGTGCTAAAAGCTGAATTCAACTTCGAACTAATACTGCACATAACCATTTTTGTTTTCTAAAGTCGAGGCAGCTGCTTTAAATCCGCGATCTGTATTCAAAACTCGCTTGAAAACGCACCCGATCGTCTTGTTTTCTCCGCGGTTGAAGGAAGGAAAATTATTCACCAGAAAGGTCTGAGGGTTCCATTCACCTTGATCTTCCACTCTAAGGCCACCTAAACATCGATTTATGTTTTTTCTTTCCATTTTAAGTGCCAAAGGAGTAATTTCTCCGTTTTAGGAATGAAAACAAGACCCTGGAAGTTTGTAGACTTGGTCCGCAACGCGCCATGATTACCTGCACTTTTCGAGCGCGTGATTTTAAGACAAAAACCCGTCTTTCTAGGACCCCTAAAGTCCTCTAAAAATATGCTCAGAAAGTCCATTTTCATTGGTTTATTTGTCCTTAACAACAATAGTACAATAGGAGAACCAAAATGTCTTCAGGGAGGGTAGGACAGGCATTTGTCCTCACGTGCTTTTTTTCGGCCGGTTACGGCCGGCACAGGAAATTGGGGGTGGGTTTTCGCACGGCCGGTTACGGCCGGCACAGGAGTCAATGGGTTAATGGTGTGGGCAAACTATATGTCTCCTTGCAACTCTATTATTGGGCTATACTTTAAGGGTACTTGTGACGTCATATCAGTTACCATGGCAACGCACGAGGTCCACAAAAGCGTCCTCTAAATTTCAGTTTTTGTAAATTATCTGAGAAACTAATTCGGTGACCTACCATTTTTATCTCTTTGTTGGAAAGTTCCCTAAATTCTTTAACTTTTCAGACAGTATGGAAAAATTTTATCTAGTAGAATTAAATATATTTCAAGAAAACGCGTTTTATGGCTTGCAGAAAATTCCACTAGATAATTTTCCCCGAAACTTTTATATCTGAAGTGCCATCGCGAATGGTGCGTGTATGCAAAAAATCAAGATAGGTCACCGAGCGAACTTTCGAGCTATAAACAAACGTTTTCCACAGATTTTATTTCCGGTTCGCGCGATTTTACGCAGCATTAACTTCCGGTGTGCTGATTTTAATACTGATTCAGCTGACGCGTGCATCTTAGTTATTGCGTGTGTAGATTGCGCGCGCGCGTGCAGCTAAAAACCCTTTCGAGCCTCCTTAAATGAAAGAAGAATTTTCCTACTGTGATCAAGTCTGTACTACAAGCCTGTACTACAGGATGTAAAACCAAGACACCAGGATGGCAGCATATCCCTGTATTTTGGCTAAACCGGAGAAGAGCTTTCAGTAGCGCAAAAACTGCTGCTGCAACAATTTTGTCAATAAAAACATACCAAAAGCAGCTTTTATGTTACCATTTACCATGAAGTTTAAAGGTCGTTATAAGTGTGTTTGCTTTTCTGTATGTATAGGAAAATTCTAAGAAAATCTGTGAAGTGAGAAGAAATATATGTTTCCTTCTTTTTCAGAAACAAATGCTGACATCAGCATTTTTGTTGAGAGTCAAAGCTAATTATCTCGGAAAAATGCAGGGCTAAACCGCAGTTTTTTTTATGGATTCCAATAGCCCTTGATGAGATATAAGTTTCCCACATGGTCCTTACCCTGTGATAAGACCTTTGTATTTAGTAATTTGAGCACCATAATTCCTTTTCAGCTTGCCCAATGCAGGCCATTGGTGTAGCAAGCAGCGATGCATTTCCAGACAACAGCTTTTCAGCCTCATCAATAAGTGGTAGTGATAAAGCTTTCAAAGGGCGACTGAATGGAGATGGTGCATGGTTACCAAGCGATAACAATGATGGTGATGACTACCTACAAATTGACCTGCTTTATGAGTTTGCTATCTGTGCTGTGGCTACACAAGGAAACCCAAGTGCTGATCACTGGACAAGAAAGTACAAGCTACAGTTAGCATTAATTGACCATGCCAATAATTGGCACACCTATCAAGAGGACGGCAGTGATAAGGTTTGTCCATGTGTTATTATTGTAAAGGAGAACAACTACATAATGATATATGTTAAAATAGTCACCTGTGACAATGCATGAGATGTCGACCTGTTTCAACCAGCCTGGTGGAGCATTTTGCTGAAATACAGTCAGGTACTTTGAAATAATGATTTATTGAGAGAGTTGAGTCTTTGTTTCAAATTTTGAAAGTTAGACTGGCAATGAGTAAATGACTCAACAATTGAACCATGATTCACTCACATTAAGATGGTTTATTTGTTTAAATGATAAGGCATTTGATACTTGAGGTCTGTTTATATATGAGCCAAGGGACCAATCAGGCCGTTGCTTATCCTGGTTTCAGTACCATAAAGCAAACATTCAGTACCATCACAGGGTTAATTGCCCCAGGATTACCTTTCCCACTACCCACAATCAATTATCTTGAAGACATATATGATTACTTAACGTGCTTCCTTGCACAACACTTACTTTTGTCTTTTTAAACGACGAGGTTTAGCTATAACATCATAGCGTTTACTATCAACTCATATTTCAGGAGTTTAATGGTAATTCTGGAAGAAAGGACATAGTTAAACACAGTCTCAAGGAATATGCAAGTGCACGATTCATACGGTTCCAACCAACAGCTTACAAGACTCACAAAGCTTTGAGAGTTGAAGTGTTTGGAATACTTATATCTGCAGGTACATTTTGTATTACTGGTTTTCGTATCGAAGAGGAAAAGGTTATAATTAAATCATTTGGCAAGTGGAGGTCTTTTTAAAACAATACTACTGGTATTTTCAAATACTTTTTAATACATGTACATGTACCTCTTAATTGCTACTTTTTGGTGAGTCATCACATTTTAAACTTGAAAACTCACCTATTTTCCTTTTATTGGATACCCTGTAAGGGTCCCGAGTTAAATATTAACCTACATGTAGAGTGAATCACATGTCTGCATTTTTCTGCGTAACATACATTGTAAGTTGTTAATAATGGGCAATTGAAGGGCCTGGTGGGAAAAGGGCATTAGGTATTTTGATCAAAAGTGAACTTTGTCAAAAACTCACTAAATTTTGCACGTCGTTTTGTTTAGGCTCGTTAAACAATGTCCTGTATTTTTCTTTGCTGAAATTTGCTTCGTTTTGGAGATATTAGGTATGCAAAAAAAAAAACACTTGGTTTTTTCTAGCAGCATCTTTAGAAGTTTATTTGTTGAACAACAAACAGGCAGGAAGGCTGTTTATTTTGTAAGAAGTCAAAATCAAATCCCACAGAATCTTAGCTGTCTTTCTTCTAAGTCAAAGGAAAATAGCATATAGGGTGGAAATCTGGGAACAGATTGTTTACATAGGTTATTTTGACGTGAAACACAACATGTGAGTTGCTCAAGTGTCAAAGGGAACACCATAGAATAGAGAAGTGATGCGATGCATTTGCTGTTAACTAATATCTTAAGCATTGTTTTAAAGTACCTTGTATGCCTGCCTGGTGATTGAGGCATCATAAACCCTTGATAACCCGTAAGTCACCACCATGTTTTAAAGAAGCAACATGTGTTCTGAAACTTTGACCGCAACTGATGTAATCAAGTTATCAGCATTTGAAGTCAGATTGATCCAGTTAACAAGGTCCAAAAGCAGTTCTTGCTCAAGAGAAAAACCCTCTCGTGAGTTGTGCCCATTTGCCAAGCATTAATATTGCTGGCGTCAAAGTTTGGAAAGCGAGAAGTGGTTTCTTGCATCAACCACTTTGTTTTCACCGCGAGTTGAAACGACCCTTCCTGGCATACATTGCAATCACATGCAGTGGACGCTTTGTGGCTGTGGAAGCTTGGTAAACAGCACTAGAAGTAAGAGGGAGATTGATTGTAACATAGATATGTGATCTAGCTTGCGTTGATTTTATTTCAAATTGGCATGAATTGTGGTGTCTGGAACTTCTGGGATCAGCTGACATGTAGATATATGGAGATGCATATGTTGTGCTGAAGGGTTAATCTTTAATCTGTCAGCGCCCTCAGCTTTTGCTGTTTAGTATTGACATCAACCTTGATCGCCGTATTCGATTTGACTATTGTAGTTTAACAAGCTAGTTTCTATGTTTATGAGCTAACTGAACATGAGTCATGTTTTTTTTTTTCGTTTACAGTGAAGCTACCAAACTTGGCTAATCAACCTATGGTGACTGTGTAGTTGCCTAAACAAACAGTCCTTCCTGAATAGCCAGAATAGCACTAGACTAATCCCTTATCCTGACTTGAATCCTAACCACAAGAGCCTTGAGCGTTTTACTCTCCTTATGTTTGGAGGCGCGACAATGGCTGCCACGCGGAGTCTCTGCTCCGTGGTTTTTGGTTGTTTTTATGCTTATTTACTCTTATTCCTGATTCATGGACCTGTCCAAAGTAGGCCTAAGTCCTTGTTTCAACAGCATATTTCAAAGATTTTGGGCACCAAGTTTTCTAAAAAAGATACTGGTTGGTTTTTCATCTTGAAACGTGGCGGCTGGTTTAAACTTGACCTTACAGTTCATGGTTACTATAAATCTCGTTTTGTGGTTTCCAGATGGAGCAAACATGGTCTAACATCTCTCCATATTCCCGGTCATGACCCTCCGCTTGATATTACGGTGTTCATGGATGTTTCGCCGAATCCTGGTCCTGGTATTTCGACGAACAGAACTTGTAGCTCAAGATCGTGCATGGATTTGCATATGACTTCTTGTCAGGATTCGACCATTACATATTCAAGAAATCAACTGTTCAGAATTCGCCGAACTTCAATATGTCCTAGGGTTCTTCCTGAATCTATCTACACGAAGTTGAAGAACTCGGGTTTATATCACTACAGAGGAAACAGAGCAGGTCGGCAGTCTTATCACCGAAATATCCAAGTCGCTACATTTGATCAACGTCTTTTTAATATTCCAACAGTCATTTCACACCATCGACCACGACTACGAACAGATAGTAGAACAGCAGATTTTTCTAATCTGTCCTATTTGAGACCTATGCGGCAGTTTAATCATGGTGATCATAAAGTACGATTCGCTGTTTGGAATGCCCAATCTATTAATAACAAATCTTCGATCATCTGTGACATTATTTTATCAAATCATTTAGACATGTTTGCTGTTACAGAAACTTGGCTCAGCTCTGATTCTAACACCTCCATTGCAGGCATTTTGAACACACTTAATGACTTCATTGTTTGGCAAGTCCCTAGCGTCACAGGACGTGGTGGTGGTATAGCATTCTTTGCCCGCAAAGTATTCACAATAACAAATGAAGCAAACACTGTCTTCAAGTCCTTTGAATACACTGATCTATTTGTGAAATACAAACGTTTCGATGCTCGATTTGTGGTAACTTACCGACCACCGCCTTCAAAGAAAAACAATCTTACCTCAGCTATATTCCTTGAGGAGTTCTCGCGTTTTTGCGAACAACTCACCTTGGATGGAAGACCCTTAATTATTTGTGGGGATTTCAATTATCATATTGATAACTCCTCCAACAGCGAGGCCCGTCAGTTCATTGACTTATTAGAGTCTGCCAATTTATTTCAGCATGTATCTGGCTCTACACATTGTCGCGGTCATACTCTTGACCTGATCATAACAAGGAAAGATGAATCACTAATAAAGGAGGTTGACATTCTGCATGACATTTACTCCGACCACCGAGTTGTCACGTGTAAATTGAACTTCGCGAAGCCACCTTGCTCCAAAATTCTCGTGACCTGTCGGAACAATAAAACCTTTGATTCGGATGGGTTTAGACTTGGCCTGACGGACGCACTCTCGCAACTAATTCTCAACCAAGATATCTCAGTTGATACATATAATGCTTCTCTTGGGAAAGTCTACAACGCTCACTTTCCACTTCAAACGAGATGGGTAACGCATCGGCCTTGTTGTACCTGGTACACATCTGATCTTAGGGCCATGAAACGCGAGAAACGTCAAGCAGAACGCAAATTTAGGAAATCACGACTTGAGGTCCACAAGCAGCTTTTTGAGCCGTCGTGTGCTAGTTATAATAGCCTGCTTGAATCAACCAAGTGTAGTTACTATACGCAGAAAATTGAAAGTTCGAACACTAAACAGCTTTTTAGAATGATTGATGGTTTTTTCACTGCAAGATCACCAGTATTACCGACGCATGATTCATTAGCCCAGCTTGTTGATAATTTCAACAACTTTTTCATCGAAAGAATGCATGGCTTAAGACGAGAGTTGGACAGAGTCTCTAAAGCTGCCACATGTTCCTCTATGACTGACAAGGAAGCTCCTCAAGTAACTTTTTCCGAGTTTAACCAAGTCAGCTCTACCATGATTCATCATGTTATAAAAGCATTGTCAACGAAATCTTGTCCTTTAGATCCTATGCCAACCCAACTGCTTAAAGATCATCTAGACCTCATTGTGCCTGTCGTTACGGATATCGTCAACGAATCATTGTCGACGGGTGTGTTTCCAACTTGTCTCAAACACTCCCTTATACGTCCACTTTTAAACTAGATCTTGATCGGGAGAACCTGAAGAACTACAGACCTATAGCGAACATTCCTTTCTTATCTAAAGTCATCGAAAAAGCTGTAGTGTTCCAGATAAATCTTTATTTGGAAACTAACAAGCTTATTCCATCCTTGCAGTCTGCGTATCGTAAGCATCACTCCACAGAAACTGCATTATTGCGTGTTCTGGATGGCATTTTGACGTCTCTAGATCATCGAGAAGATGTTGTCCTGGTTATGTTGGATTTGTCGGCTGCCTTCGACACCTTAGATCACGAAATTCTCATATCCAGGCTTAGATCCTATTTTGGTGTCTCTGATACTGTACTACACTGGTTTTCATCCTACTTAAGTGGGCGCACGCAATCTGTCATCATAGGGAAAACTACATCTAATCCTCGCCCTGTAGATTTTGGTGTTCCCCAAGGGTCAATCCTTGGACCTCTTCTTTTCAATTTATATGTTGCACCCCTCCAAGATATAGTTCCTGCGCATAACCTCGACTCCATGTTCTATGCTGACGACTCGCAAGTTTATATTGCCATAAAACCCAATGATCAATCCCCGGCATTGGCTACTCTGCGAAATTGTGTTAATGCCATTATAAATTGGAACACGCAAAACATGTTGCTTTGTAACCCTGGAAAAGCCGAAGTTATCCAATTTACCTCTCGCTTTGTTCGAAACCCTGTTCTTTCTCAATTTTCATTTGGTAACACGATAATTGAACTGTCTGATAAAGTAAGGGACTTAGGTGTGGTACTTGACAAGGAACTTACAGTAATTTAAGAAAACATGTTAACGATACTTGCAAAAAAGCTATTTCTGCAATAAGGTCAATAAGTCGAATCAGGAAGTACATGTCCCAAAGTAATCTTAGACGTATTGTAAATGCTTTTGTGATTTCCCGGATTGATTATTGCAATAGTATTCTCTATGGACTTCCTACAGCTGAACACAAAAAATTACAACGGGTTCAGAACATCGCAGCTCGTTTAATCACAGGAAGCAGTCGGAGAGACCATATTACTCCAGTGCTTAAGAACCTGCATTGGCTTCCTATTAAGTCACGCATTACGTTTAAGATTTTACTCTTAACCTACAAAATTTTGAATGGACAATCGCCTAGCTATCTTACTTCGCTTATCAGTTCCTATAAACCAGTTCGTTCTTTACCTTCATCTGATCATTTACTTTTACGAGTCCCGAATGTCATGACAGCCACTTATGGTCAAAGAACCTTCTCTTATTGCGCCCCGAAACTGTGGAATAGTCTGCCTAAATCTTTAAAAGAGTCTGAGACTGTAACAATTTTTAAGAAGAAACTTAAAACATTTCTTTTTGGCGATTATTTTAACCTTTAGATATTTTAGTTTTTAGCTTCATGCTGTAAGTGCATTGAGAATTTTAAATGCGCCGACAAATGCCTTGCTATTATTATATTATTATATATTATG
>CAXHUQ010001482.1:2500-20000 GCA_964020085.1 Micromussa lordhowensis | reverse complement strand
TTAAATGAGCACATCTACGGTCATGCGTTCTCCTGAAGTCAAGAATATACTGGGTTTTTTTTAAACCAAATCAACATCTTTGCAGTCAAGTGTTAACATGAAATCAGCCTTTTAACTGTTTTGATGTGAAATCAACTTTTTCAAGCTTACACGTAGACATAGAATCCATATTTGCTTTTTTCAGTGAAATCAACATCTTTGCAGGCAGGCATGAACGTGAAATCAACATTATAGCCGTTTTGGATGTGAATTCACGTTTTTCAGCTTAGGCATTGCATAAATTCAACATTTTGCTGTTTCCTAAGTGAAATCAACCTCCTTGCAGTCACATGTTAACATGAAATCACCATTTTAACTGTTTTGGAGGTGAAATCAACATTTTGGAGCTTACAAGTTGCATGAAATCAATCACGTGACTGAATATGTCCCAGCTAAAAATGAGGAAAATCTGTGATATTCCCTAATTTTCTAAACTGCACATCTTGCCAAAAATATTTAAAGGATTAAATAAGCACAATAGAATCCATTTGGCACAAAAATGTGCTCATATATTAGTCCTTAGACATTATCCGTTCCTTAATTTTCACTTTCATTTTCATTTTGGAGCTTACAATTAAAAAGTTGCATGAAATCAACATTTTGCGGTTGCACTCTGATGTGAGAACAAACACGAGTTTTTTGCCTATGTAATACATGTCTAAAAGGAAGCAAACTTCGGCGAAAAAAATTACAGGGCATTGCTTAACCATGTAAACAAAAGGATGGCACTGATTGGACCTGTGCAAAAACTGCTGTGATTTAGCTCAGCAAATGTTATCAAATAATCACAAAGTTATATGTATTTTTTTGTGTGTGTGCAAAATGTAATTGCATCACAGACTGCCTCGCTGTCATGTTGAAAAAAGTTGTAAAATTTAGTGTAATTAAAGAAGGGATAGTTATACTTTTTGTTAAAAACAAATATTATTGAATTGTAACTACATGTACAGTGAGAGGATGTTAAATTTAAATAGAAAAAATGGCTTGAATTCATACATTTTTTCACTTTATTAAACATTTTAATAAAACAAACCCAACATTTACATTTTAAGTGAAAGAAAAATTTTGTAGTCTACAGTACTGTGCAAAAAGAATGCAACCGAAATTCGGTACTTTTCGCGGCTTTTCAGTGCTTTTCATTGAAAATTAAAGAAATTTCGAGTGAAACGATTTTTCGTACGAAGTTCGACGAATCTTCGAAAGGCCTATTGTTATAATCAAAACGATAATTCGGGCTGTTCTTCGCAAGCCGCGCGAATATTCACGTGAAATATCGTTGAGAATAACGAACTTTCAAGAGAAAGAGTTCGCAACGTAGCGAAAAGCGGCACGAAAATTCGCTCTATGAACAATGTCTGAAAACAGTTTAAATATCCTTTTGAATTTAAAAATTCAAACTTACCTTGTTCAATAACCCTCTTGAGACTTAATCTCCAAGATCACATTGTAATGCAAATAGTCGCGTAAACATCGCAACCATTGTTTACATGTATATCCACGCAATTCGAAGATCAGTTGTCAGTTACTCTTGAGCAATCATGCCCACCGTATCAAACTACACGCGTACTCGAATCGAGTCTCTTTATAGACAAAATCTTCATCCAGCAGAGATGTTTAAGCTGTTAAAGGGAGAAGATTTGAAAGTCAGCTTCGCAACTGTCACGCGTATAATCAAGAAACTGAAACTCACGGGATCCACGAAGAAAGGCACGAGTACTGGAAGACCCAGAAAGTTGAACGCTGAAGCCAGAGCGTTTATAGAAGATCAGATGCGGAAGGATGATGAAACAACCAGCCGTACAATCCAAAAGAAGTTAGCCAGACGCGGAGTCGTGGTCCACCCATCAACAGTGTGGAGATCTCGAAAGCAGCAGGGCTGGACTCTTCAACGAACGAGATACTGTCAGCTGATTAGAGATGCGAACAAAGTCAAACGCTTAGAGTTCGCCCAGAAAGTTTTGGAGACCAGAGATACTTTTGACAACGTCATTTTTACAGATGAATGCTCAGTATCCCTCGAACAATTCCGCCGTACGTGTTACAGGAAAGTTGGCGAACCTGCAAGAAGAAAGCCTAAACCGAAGCACCCGCTGAAATTACACGTGTGGGCCGGAATAAGCAGACAAGGTGGGACGAAAATTTGCATCTTCGAAGGAATCATGGATGCTGATCTTTACTGCAATATCCTTATAAGCCATCTGGTGCCTTTCATCAATGAGCAGCTCCCGAATCACCGCTTCATGCAGGACAATGACCCTAAGCACACACAGTCAGAACAGATGTCCATGGTTTGACTTTTAAAAATTACAATGCTATTAATAATAATATTGATTATGAAACAACTCTTCCTTTCTTAGGAAGGAGAGGATATCTTTACATTTTGATAATGCTTCACTTTAAATTCAGCTTAAGCCTGCATATACACTGTAGCACAGCTAAAAAAACACACTCTTCTTCCTTATCCTTAAATTTACATTTACATTTTTCTTAATTTGTAAATTTTTAGCTACATAGATTATATTAATTTTTACTACCAAAATGATTAATTTCGGTAAAAAAAAAATGGGAATAAAGGATTGAAGAGAAGACACTACGGATTAGTAAAAGAATGTACACACTAAATATAAGTTAACAAAAAAAAATAAAAAAAAAGTAAAAAAGAACTAAAGAAAGTTGAAGAAAAGCAGAGAAAAAAATTACAAGATCTTTTCATATGTTTTATTAAATATTGTAATTTTGTTGTTGGCTATAGCAATTTCTCGCTGTATATTAATTTTTTCCTTTAAGAGTGCTAGAAAGCTGTCAAAACAAAGCTCTTTTTCGTGCAAGCAGCTATTATATATAGAGTACTTTGCGATTAGTAACATTCCATTTCTCAGACAAAATCACAAGTTCCTGAATAAAGTGATCTCATGCTAAAAAATCAGATAACTCATGGAAAAAAAAAAAAAAAAAAATGTGCTACTAAAATACAGTCTCTACTGGTAACGACATTTCAAAACTATAAGTACGAAATTACAAAAATTTGCTAAAATTAAGGTAGCACTAATACATTAGAAAAAATCAAAAGTGTTAATTGTCTCTTAATGTACAATTGTATCTTTTATCTTAAACTCCAAGACCTACCCATAAGTTTGTCATGGAAAACAGGTCTTGGAGTGAGAAAAATGTTGGCAAAAATCTGAGTGTGATGACTTTAGAAAGTGTATTTTAATTTCTGTACTCTAATTTGTAATGTTTAACTTCTGTTCAACAGATCGTAATTTCTCAACACGAATATAATAGGCCATTTCCGAGTTTCCTCGTGCCCCAGTTTCAAAATGAGTCTTTGTGCAAAACCTTTTTTTATGAAAATGAGTTTGATTTGCATGAAAATGAACCTGTAGATGGAACTCATTTTCATATGAATGCTTTTGCATGTAGACTTGTTTTGACACAGAGGCAAAAGGCAACTCGGAAATGACCTATTGCAAATGTTATAAAAAATGGAAGTGGACAGAGAACAGTAGAGAAATTAAATGTAATTATCTTACCATTGTTGCTCTATTTGATTTCAGTTCCTTCACAGGCTCCTAGTGGTTTTACAGTGACTGCAGGCACTTCTACCAGTATTACAGCATCCTGGCAGTTACCACCAAAATATGCCAGACATGGAATTATCACTGGATTCAAACTGTTTTATGCAAAGAAGGCCTCTGCAGGGTCACCAACCGTGTTCTTTAACAATATTACAAGTCTTTCTAGAGATATCAGTGGGCTTGATGAGTACACAGAATATGAATTTCAAGTGTTGGCCTTTAGTTCTAAAGGCGATGGACCAAAGAGTGATCTGAAGTCTACAACAACAAAGGAAGATAGTAAGAAATCCAAAATAACGATAGCTTATACTTGTGATGTAATGTATACACGAACGTGAAGAATGACCATGGCAGTAGATTTTCCAATTTAAGCTATTGGAAAGAAGAAGCCTAAAAAAAATCAGGGCTTCAACGGGATTCGACCTCCGTGATACCCGTGTGATGCTCTACCAATTGAGCTGTCAATTTATTGAGTTCATATCTTCCTGTGAGGAATGAAATGATGTAATGTATATACAAAATAATTCATATATGAACTGCAGTTGTAGATGAAAGTGAAGAATCATCATCAGAGTATATTTTCAAATTTAAGGAATTGGAAATAAGAAGCCTGAAGAGAAAAGTCCGGGCTTCAACGGAATTCAAACCCGTGACCTCCGCGATACCGGTGCAATGCTCTACCACCTTATTTTTTGTGTATGGACTTTGAGATTACCTAAGCTCATAACCGCAGGGCAAATGTTTAATATAGACAGAAAACCTCACTGAAAAGTTACAAACTGAAATCAAAGTTCCGCTTATCCTGGGTTAGCTTAATTGAGCTTTGAACAACCTGGCCCATGCAGAACTGGATGTATATTTATTTTCCTCTATCAGACAACTCTCTGTTCAGTCTTTTTAAAATAAATTTGTTGTACATGTGGGCACATTAAACATGGAGACAAGGAAAGTTCTAATTACAGTGAAAGCCAGAAAACCGTGAACACCTAAAGTATGTCTGGAATGTTTATTGTGTTATAACCAATCATGAGTGAGATCTTCAACCACAGAAACCTTGGAAAACGGATGTATTCCATCAGTCACAGAACTATAAATTTAGTTTTTGATTTTCGCGATGTCCAAAGATACACCCTCAGTCTCTATATATTACTGTATAGTCTAAATAGTCTAAAGTCTATAGTACTGTAAATAATTGCTATCCTTTTGTATCGAGAACCACATCCAGTTCTTAATTTGAGGGATTTTGGAAAACATAAATCCTGCCGAAAGCGTATGGTTACTCAAGGGAAGTGACAGTTAATTTGACACTGCTATAAATAGGGATGGTTCAAAACTTTAAAATTGTGGTGGTTTCGCTAACTTTTGTATCACCTTTGGTTAAACTAGCAACTTGATTTATTTTAGCAGATAATTACAATCCCTTGGTTCCGGTGATTTGGTGATCTAAAGACCCTGGAAAGATTGACAACAATAAATTCAAATGTATGCTGCTTTTGGAATTAGATGTGACTAACTGCGAACACCTCAATTTTCTGCCGTTCCTTCTGAAATAAATTTGTATGTGATTAACATATTACAAAAATATAATGAAAGACTTCCATTTTCATCAATATTGCTCGTCGCTTTTCGTCATTATCAAAACGAAATGAAATAGGGAAAGCACAGTGACAGATTTGCTGATTAATTTTGGATCATTAGTGCTATACTTTGTTCTGACTTATACATGTATATTTTATTGTGCTTTTTTACTTTACCTAATATTTGACTAAAAAAGATTTAAAGTAACGTTTTTGTGTACTAAAAGAACATGATTATAATGGAACTAACTTTTTGTTCAATTGTAGAACCTTCAAAAGCCCCAGATGGCTTCTCTTTGATTGCAAAAACTTCGACCAGTGTTACCGCATCCTGGCAGTTACCACCAGCAGATGACAGGAATGGAGTCATCGCAGGATTTAAACTTTTTTACAAAAAGAAAGGCTCTGCAGGGTCACAAATCATGGTACTTGTTAACAGTGGATCAACCCTGACAAGGGTTGTCAATGGGCTTGATAAATACACAGAATATGAATTTCAAGTACTAGCCTACACGTCTGTTGGTGATGGACCAAATAGTACTGTAAAATCTGAGAGAACAGAGGAAGACGGTAAGAAATATTGATTAAAAATGATTAGCAAAATAGCATACTTGACCTGCATAAATCACTACACTGTACATGTATGTGGTCCTGCCCTTGCTGGTTATGGTACTGTTGTAAGTGGCTGACTACAGGATATTCTGTTTTTCGATATATTTATAACCCTCCAACCACTGTTACCCAGATGGAATAACAATTTACCTGTGATGAAACCATAGTTACAGAGGGGAATGGTTATGAAACCCGACAAATGTCTTTGTTGTAGGTTTTTGTTTGCTTTTTGGCCTCGACCGTGCACAAAACGGAATGATTGTTTATTCCGTACTGAGGAACTAACCAATAGAAACTTTTTCACATGACTTGATGGTTCACTTGATTTTTAAATCTGAAAAAAATTAATAAAGTTGATCTATTTATACTAACAAATTGTGATCGTAGTAAGACTAATGTGTATAATCTTGTTTAATTGCAGCTCCTTCAGCCGCCCCAAATGGCTTCACTGTGACCGCAAAATCTTCTACTAGTATTACAGCATCTTGGCAGTTACCACCAGCAAACGCCTGGAATGGAATTATCCAAGGGTTTAAATTGTTTTACAAAAAGAAACGGTCCTCAGATTCACAAACCGTGGAGGTTATTAATGATAAAGCAGTTCTAACTACAGATGTAATTGGGCTTGCTAAATACACGGATTATGAATTTAAAGTCTTGGCCTTTACTTCTGTAGGTGATGGACCAAATAGCACTGTAAAATCTGAGACGACAAAGGAAGACGGTAAGAAACTGATATTAATCATTAGCAAATTTAACTTACTTGTCTTGCTAGTTTGGAACAATGTTTTTAAGACAGTCCAATATGTAATTTTCATTTCCTAATTACCTTAAAACTGCAAACTCCTTACGTTGTGGAATCTTAATTTTATAAATGTTCTTTTGATATACACTGTAATTGTTTCTGTGTTAAAAAAAAAAACATATTTGAGGAGAGTAACTGTAAAGATTCTAAGGTTGGTTCCAAAAATAACGATAGTAGACTTGAAGGTAGACGTAGCGGCAAAACTTAAGGTGGCTTACTACAGTTTTCCTGAGACTCAGTAGCGCGCGCTACGATTGCCTGCCAGACGTCAGTAACCCCAAGAAGAAAGGAAAACCATTTCAGCACTTGAAAGGCGTTAAATCACTTAGGTACATGATGTGATAGTTTCAAACTCCGTTCAAACGTGTGTTTAAGCCTGGGACCAATAAAATATGACAGAAAAGGTCGATAAACAGCCGGTAAAAGAGCTCTAATTTACTCTTGCTTTCTCGCACGCAAGACATGACGTTTCACGAGCGCGCGCTTAAATATCGAGCATACGCAGTTGTAAAAGCCAGTCTTTGATCAAGGATAGCTTGAAAAGCTGCTGTACAACCTATGATTAAATTTTCACAATTGATTTGTAGGGATGAATCGTGTTTAGAGTCAATTATTATAAAATCTATAAGACAGATCTTGAGCTATTTTTGATTTCACATTTACTTAGTTCGCAAAAAACCTGCCTTGCAGATTTTTATTTTACTTTGCATGAATGTTAAATCTGAGCCAATTTCTAATTCCTGAAATTTTGAGGTGGGGTCATACGGGTAGATTTTGAGAAAAACGTCATTTAACCTACTAGTGCCCAGTCTCTCCTTAGGTACTCGGTTGTTCATTTTGGCCATTCATTTAAATTTAATTAGCTTAAATTATTCAAAGTTCACATAAAATGGTAAAAATTAAGACTTAAGCAAACTGCAAATAAAAATGGAAAACATCTTGGAGCATTTTTCAAAAGAGTTCGAAGTTGGGCTGTTAAAATTCATCAAAACTGTAGTAAAGCCACCTTAAGTTCGTAGTTGCGGTACAAATGCAGGGTGAGAGTTGAGCACAATAGGGTAGTGCAGGTTCGAAATAACATATCATTGAAAATCAGAGGAGGTTGGCCACCTGCCGAACTGCACTATGGGTAAATATTACAATGTGCTTCAGTTTGGATAAAAGTTTTCAAAACAAGAAAGTTAATAATTAAAATTCGAACCTTTTTGCTCTATGGCAAACTCATCAAGTATACTCAAAGCTACAACATTATAGAGACAGTATATGAAGATGGAGTATCTCTTTTCATTCCACAGCTTCTGGTTATTACATCATTAGTAATATCCACCAAGAAATCAATTGTGTATACTCTGATATCTGTTGAGAACAGCAATTGCAAAGAGATATTGAACTATGCCTAGATAAATGATGCAATGTAAATTACAAGCCGGGTTGACATTAATCCTTATAAATACAGCAATCTACTAGGCACCATAAGCAAAAAGAATAACATCAATGTAACTCTTACGACTGCAGAAAATAAATCGAGTTAAAAAGATACAAATACCATGAAAACAACTAGGTTTCCCATAGTGTTTAGTGATAGTGCTGTCTTGTTTACCACCAAAAAAATGTCAAACTCGGAATCATAGCTAACAATGATGGTAAAAGGTTAGAAACTTCCTTTGGTGATGACTTGCACAGAAGATAGCAGAACGTTGGCCCAAAGGTAGTCAAATGGTAGCCTGTAGCTGATCCTATGATAATAGGGGTGGCAGGATAACTATAGATCGTTTTCACTGTCACGCAATAAAAAAATAAATCGAAAACTATCCAGTGGGATGTTCGTCGAAATGTTTCGCAGAAATTTACAGAGCCCAGTATGAAAACCCCATGTTGGTGTACCTCCATGGTACACCAATATGGCGGCCGGAAAATACTGTAAACATCTGGAACTTACTTTGGCTTTCTAGGCGACTGATTATCAATACTGAAAAAAAAAACAAATATTTACATAAGCATTTTTTCTAATGCTCTAGCTTCTAACAGGGCTCAAAATCATGAGATAAGTATATATTTTTCAACAAATTTGATCGTAGCCTTTGTGTCACGCACCTCCATAATCCGGAAATTCAAAACGCTCTGGTTTCCAAAAGAAGCACGCTATTGAGCTGCAAAATTGTAAACAGATATAAATATGTCACCTCTTATACCTGATGAGGATGAAAACTTTGGTGGATCTTTAGGTTTAGATTTTAGAAAGTGATGATGTCACGTGAAAACGATCTATTAACTACAGTTGCAAGGTGTTGCCCATAAAAACACGCATATGCGATTAATGGATTATGCCTAGGGTGTGAACCACATGACTTGTGCAGTTGAAAGGGTTATTTCATTTCGTCGCGCAAAACACAAATTTTGTTTTGAATAAGCACCAAACGGCAAGTTTCTCACGAATGCATAATACAGTTTTAAGTACCTTGTACTGAAGTTATGGCTATTAATTGTTGACACAAAATGTCTTAAAAGCAGAGGCGTTTAAAAACTAACAAGGGGGCAGGGACAAAATTTGAGCCAAACCAACTCTGATCGCTGAATTTAATGTGCTTCTCTATGCGCTTCTCTAAAGTTCGTACATGTAAAAATCCCTGCATGCTTAACTTGTTTATTTCAACAATGCACTTGTATACGGTAACTGTTCTGATAAGAATTGTGTTGCGATCACATTCTTTGCAATTTCTTAATTTTCATTTTTTATTCCAGCACCTAGTATTCCCTCGCCCTTCACTACAACTGTGCTAGACCCGGACATGTCACATGGTCCAAGAATAAAGTTGAACTGGATGACACCTGCAGAACCAAATGGAGTTATCAGGAATTACACTGTGTTTTATAGTCACAATGGAAATACACAAAAAGAGACCTTTGGAAAAGATACATTCAGCTACTTAGTAGATGTGTTGGGTGGATTGACCTATCAGTTCAATGTCAGAGCTGTGACTATCAAACCTGGACCAAATGCTTCTTCAACTGTAAATGTCCCGGAGTATAGTGAGTTCAGTGTCCATTTTAAACAGATTTTTATCTGTAAATAGGCATCTGGGTTCATAAATGCAAGAGATATTGCATTGGAATGTAAACATCACTCCTGTGACTGTGTAAAGAATTGCAGTTATATGGTAGCATTCAAATGAATTCCTTTGAATGGTGCTTTCCAGTAAATACACTTGAAACATGGTGTCATAAGTGGGGCGTCAAGAGCAAATATGTCGTTGAAATGGTACTATACCTACTGACTGACCGACCGACCCACCGGCCGGATAGACAGACTGACTGACTGGCTGATTGATTGATTGCTTGATTGATCAAGTGATTCATCAATTGATTGATTGATTGATTGTCTCAAGGCAATAATTTTTAATGATGATGTGCTTTTACTGTGAAACTAACTGTTTATATTGGCATTCCTTTTGTTAGGACCCAGCGTTGGTCCAGCTAATGTCTCATTTGATAGCTTCAACAAAACCACCTTCAACATTTCATGGGCACCTCTAAGAAGAGAGAAGAGTCATGGCAAGGTTGTCTTGTATGATGTCAAGGAAGAGTTACTGTCGAGAGGAAAACGTCGAAAAAGATCACCCAGCAAGAGCAGAACATTAAATACAACAGCAACATTTGTCATCCTGTATGATTTGCCGCTTTGTTCCTGGTACAATGTGTCTGTTAGGGCTTACACTAAAGCAGGTCCTGGACCCTATACTCAACCTAATTTATTGGGAACATCAAGTGAGTACAATCATAATGTACTTGTTTATATACTTGTCCATGTAATACATGGTGTGAAAACATTTCAGTTGCGATGGTTAAACCAGAACCTCGTCAGCGGAGCTTAGAAACTGCTCATGATTTAAGGACATTCGCGCTAATTGTTTCTGCGCATCCTTACTGCGCACGCAAATTCAAACGCCATGTTATGGATCGATGCGCGCGCTTAGCAATAAAATGAAAAATAATAGGGCAGATGGCCATTGCTATAGCTTTGCCTGGATTTAAAGATGTAGGTCATTCGGTGACCCCTATTTTCTTTTGATGGATCGTATTCTCTACCGATTTTCTACATTTAGCGAATAAATGAAGAAGATCTAAGAAGTTTGACTTCTTTGCAAAATGCACCATCGAATTCCGTTTTTTTAGCTCTTCATTATTAATAAGAACTTAGAAAATCATAGCAGCTAGAAACAATAATGAAGTCATTTTTAACTTCTTTCATATCTGTGGGGCGGTTTCAAACGCTTCTTGGGTTAAGTTTTGTGAAAACATTGGCAACATTTGGACTTATTTATGCAACATACCCATTTCTACAAAATGTGACTAAGATCGTTTGCCTCCATTGACTCACTTTCGATTTTTTTTAACTATAAACCCCTGTAGACCATGCTATATAATTATTACGTTCGCTAATTTTTCGAAATCAGGGTAGTTTTCCACACGCTTTATCTCTGAAACGAAGTCTGTGACCCCCATTTTTTGGCATTTTTGATGCAAGTAACTCGTTATCTGACTGCAGTAAAACGTTTCGCACGAACGTCCTTTAGGCTTACAGCATGCAGGGTTTAGTGAGGCTGGTGGATTCTGCCAGTCCTGACGGGCAAGTGAAGTTTCTTGGAAAAATGTTTTTTTTAGGAAATTCTAATTGTAGAAGTACTGTAAGAGACAAATTTCTGGGGCTACTGGGAATGACTTTTGGGCTAGTACATACAAAACCAATTATTGGTTTTGTTTGCACCCTGGGCATGTCAAAACGCCTTAGTGCAGACTTGCATATTTATGTTTACTTTTAACGTCTACTTAGAAAAATCAGTCCAATTAAGGATTTCCAATATTATTTCTAGTACCAAAACAGTGTTAGGATGTAATAGCGTATAGCATCGCATCAGTCCAACCTGCAACTCATATTATTTAATTGAACAGACATTTATGTTCAAAAAGTGTTTAAATAATGTTATACACCATTCTGCCAAAGAACCTGAAGCACCTAGCGACTTCAGAGCAACAAACTCTGGGTCAACAGAAGTCACCCTGGAATGGACAAGACCAAAAGTTACTACAAAGGGCGGCCTGAACTACACAGTAAGTTCTGTTGAACTGTTTAGTATTTTTGATGAAAACTGTGAAGGAATTTCTGAAACATCATGTACCTTCCTATTCCTATGTCTAATTAACAGTAATATTAGATTATGAGCTTGAGATTTGTTGATGAATCTGAAGGCAGAGGTAACTATCACCCTATAGATATCTAATAATCATACAATGTAACTTAATTTCTTTCAAATGATGATTGAAAGTTATTTCGGTCTCTAGATTTTGATTAATGTTCAACTTTTCACTTCTGAGAAATCGCCAACGGACTGATTATTTTGATAGTGATAGAAATTCCCAACTGTGTACTTGCACTCATCAGTTCATTTTTATTACCAATTTCGACTTTTGCTGTAATCCTTTAGTGTGTCTACTAAAACAATTAGACTACTCGACTTGATTCCTGTGAGGTTTTGCTTCAATATTGTTAAGAATCTTTTAGCGTTTCTTAGATACAATGTTATTGATATTCAGATGAATCTGTTGTGTTCTAATTTTTAGGTGATGTACTCTGGAACAAAGTCTTATGATAAAACATTTAAAGACACAGGTATT
The DNA here is from genome assembly GCA_964020085.1 of Micromussa lordhowensis. Lineage (NCBI taxonomy): Eukaryota > Metazoa > Cnidaria > Anthozoa > Scleractinia > Lobophylliidae > Micromussa > Micromussa lordhowensis. The sequence goes on along the minus strand of CAXHUQ010001482.1, from coordinate 7,716 downwards.
GGAAATGTAGGAAAGTTAGCAGAATACACAGTAGCTGATTTGGTGCCAGGCTCTAACTACCAGTTCCAGATGTATGGAACGTCTGTTTGTGGACAGAGTTCCCCCCTAAAATTGAATGTGGAAACGGAAATTGCTGGTAAGTATTAAATAGAGACTTTTCTGTAAATTGCATAATGTTCCTATGTCGTAAAATACCGTGTAACCTTGCTACATTTAATTCTCCTTACTTTTTTTGCAAGGGTATCTCTTGCGAAAAACGCAAAAAAATCTAACCATTTGTTTCAGAAAAGGTCCATCTCAGGGACATATATTGTGCATTTTCATAAAAAAAGGAAATAAAAAAAGGAATGGAAACTAAAAAAGAAAACGAATCCTAAGTAACTGGTTTCACTTTTTAAGTCTTGTCCAGCCTTGTTTAAAATCTCCTTTGCTGAAATTGGGTAATACTGTTTAACTTATTTAGTAACACACAAATCTTGTAATATGTGTCATTTTTTACCTGTTAGCTCCGATTGCTCCAGTTGTTCTTAATTTGACTGATGTGACTGTCTCGGAGTCAGTCGTTGGAATTTACCTGTGGCCTGTTGAACAAAGGAATGGTCCAATAAGGTGATTATTTGAGTGCGTTGTACAGAAGGGAGAAATTAATGCTAATATATACATTTCACCATACTGCATCTCATTGCGTCGGATTGGTAAAGTTTGGGTTATGTTGGGTTATGCACTCTCTGGCCAGAATTGCCGAGGCTCCCATTTAATCAAAGACATTAAACTTTTTGTCATGCTCCCGTGAAGAGCCTTTCAGGTTAGTGTTATTACTTCTTTTGCATTTTAGTGCTTATCAAGTTATAGTTCTGAAAGTTGTTGATGGAGCGGAAGACCTTCCAGATGATTATGATTCAAAACTGAAAGATGTAAATAACACCAACAAAGAAATTTTTTACATTGCTGCCGAGATACCAAATGATCCAGTGTACGAGGAATCTTGGAAATTTACTATTGGTAATAACACCATGCATGAAGGTTTTGTTAATAAAGCACTTGAGAGGGGCGAAAAGTATGTCATCTTCCAAAGAGCTTTGACCCGTGACAATGACGTAAGTAAACATGAAGCAGTAACCAGTACCCATACTCTATAGACCCTTTTCATAAATGACAGCCAATCATTAATTCTTTTGTAAATGTCAAAATTAACCTGACTGACCTCGTTTTCTAGTTGATAAGTCAACATAATTTTTACACTCAAGCGAGTGCAGTGACGCTAATTTAAATGCATGCAAAAAAAAAATTAAATTGGAGTCATTTATCAAAAGGGTCTTTGACTTAATAAGCAACTGTGACTTAAACAGTTGCAGATAAGTCCAAGGCGACATAAATGTGCTTATGTCTGTGACGTCATCGCCGCCATATTGGATGACATAACAAACTATTTCTTACTTACTTACTTCCTTGCTTGTTTTGTTTGTGGCATCCAATGGCCGTCAATGTTATTTGAATCTGGTGGGAAACCACAATTACCTTCGTGATAGTACAAAATGAAAGCATATTTTGTAATGCACGCAGATTAATCTAAGTAGACTTTCAGTGGATCTAACGTTGGTACAGCTCAGCTGGATGTTCTAATATTTTTGCTTCAAAAAAATAATTGATTTTAGACAGCGTTTAATCAAGCCTTTGTGCCGTGACAAAGTCAAATTGTTGTACTGCTGTACGTTTAAAACAAAACCTTTGCTGATTTTACTTGACATATTTCTTCCAACAGAGGATTTTAATGGGGAACATCAGCAGAGTTGCCAAAATTTCCGTCACTCCAGAAGGTAAGTATTTCATCACTTTGTAACTCCTGTAGTTACCATAAAACGGCTCATGTTTGGTGCTCTGGTGAATTCTAGTAGTAATTTCCCTTGTGGTTAAAGTAATCAGCAGAAATTTAAGGACAGTACATGCTGAGTGGAGAGAGTGTAGTGCAGAGAAATACTGTACACAACTAAAAGGTATCATGGGCTGTTTTAAGAATGGTATCACCAAATGTGAAAAGTGGGTGTTATATCAATCTCGTTCCAAGAGGCTGCAACCCTTTGGTTAGCACCTAGAACCGAGATTTCGGGAATTCGCAAGGTGAGCAGGCTTTCGTGACAGCGGTTACTCTCTCCACGCATGTGCAGAAACCATTAGTAAACTTGAACGCATGCTCATAATATAACTGGAACCAGGATTTTCCGCTCCGATGTTTGAGTCGGGCGTTTGGTCCCCACTGAGCGTAAACGCAGGGGATCTGCCAGGAAAGCCGTTCATCTACAACTGTAATAGTAGCTGGTAAGTTGCATTGACTGCCGTAGAACTTGATAAGTACAGTCAGACCTCTCTTTACAAACCTCTCCGTATTACGGACCCTGAAGGACTGTTAGCCCTGCTCCTTTTGTGTGTCTATTAAAGAGTTTCGACTGAAATTCAAGTGCATGTAAATCAAAGTAAATGCAAACGCTTCCCATTCTAGAGACAAGCATGTTCTTTTTCTACTTGAGCATTCGTCTGTCAGGTGTTACAACTCCTAAGCAAAATTGTAAACACTTTTTGTGTAGTGGTTTTAATAAAGTTAAGGAAAATGTAGTATTAAAATTTCTTTCTTTAATGTGGGCATTTTTCTGCAAGGCTTCTATGACTGTTAAATTTTGTTAATTGATCTACAGATGATAAAATTTAATAAGTAACAAATACCTAATAGCACAATGTATTGAACATATAAAATAAATTCAGTTCAGTTAATCAAGAACTCTTGTCCTGTTTTGAGCTTGGAGCTTTGTTTAAACACCCAATCACCGACCTTAGATTGACCTCACGTGAGAATCCTAAAAATCATCCAAACTGAAGGAACCTTGTCATCTACATACATGCTCTCAACATTTGATCGCTTCAGGCTTTTGTCCCCATAGACTCGATTTCCGGAGGCCCAACTTCCTCTGTCTCTACCCCATGGAGTTAGGTTAGTGGAGGCCCACTCCCAATTAGAGAGGAGGAACAGTACTCCCTACTCTCTACCCAGGAATGCTCACAGTGGCCCTGAGAGGATGCCCATTCCTCCACCTTATCCAATGTGTGCATCCCCTTGGACTGTAGGTTTTGTTTCTCTTCACACTTCAGGGGTTCAGGGATTTAGATCATTAATTAACCACTTTGTCGCCCACTTCCCCAATTTTAGCCACACAAACTTGTTGTTCACTTATTTTATGAGGAAACAAGGGGAAGTTGATTAAGGAAGCATTTGTTACGTGAAAGTGTATTTGAGTTTCATTTCTTCTCACAGGACCACCCAGCATAAGTGAAGACGTTTCTTCTTCTTCCGTGATATGTGAAATGGAAACCCTCTGTACTTTATTCTGCTATGCAATCAGCGGCAATCCTTTTAATTACTCTTGGACAAAGAATGGCCAGGTCCCAGTTAGTGATGATATCAAAATCTTGAACAACAACATTGTTTTTACGCCTCGTGATGCAGAGGATTATGGAGAGTATGTGTGCCATGCTTCAAACAGCTTTGGTTCTACAGCTCACAAAATCGCCGTGTCAGAGGGTCGGAAAACTTCAGGTAAGATAAAAGAGGTCTCGGAGACCCTCATGGAGCATTTAAAAGACACAAGGTTATTTTCTAGTTTAGGTCTAGATGCCGAGAAATTTTCATATGTAAAATACATTATGTCTATTTTCATTACTATGGTAACACGGATGGCGACAGATGAGACTTTTGTATAAAGCTTTTGCTGACCTCTTAATCCCAACAGACATTTACTGCTTGCTGAAAAACAGATTGACGTTCACGCTTGTAATGTATTTACTGGATTTTGTTACTTTTTGACAGATTTTTCAATACATATTTTAAATAGCGCGGTCATCTCTTTGGCCTGCTTGCTTTTCGTCTCGCTTGTTATAATTGGTCTGTTGGTATGGCGTGTAAGACGAGCTTCCTCTAACAACGGAGCAACGACTACAAACAAGGCCGATAGCGTTGGCAAGCATGACTCGCCACGTGATCAGCACGTGTCAGAACCAGGTTTATACATGGACCTCCATTCCAGGCCTTCGGAAGGGCAATCACGTACACCTCCTGAATACAAAAGTCTACAACGCAGAGACAAGAATACTGAATATTACAATGTGGGATTTAGCAAACAAGGCAGTGGAAGAAAACGTGGCCAACCACATGACCAGCGCGTCTCTGAACCAGCTGCGTATATGGAACTGCAACCCAGGCTTTTGGAAGGGCCATCGCATCCACATCCTGAGTACAAGAGTCTGCAGGGCAGAGACATTAATCCTGGATATTACAACGTAGGATTTAACAAAGGTAACAAACAAGACAAACAGGAAGAAATTTACGATGAAGTAGGAAATGCTCAGTGTTGAATTGTTTCTTTTCATCCTGCTACTCTTATCGTTTGAATGTGATACCCACGGCATTTTTTGCCTAATGGTTTAAAGCCACAAATCTATTTTAAGCACACAGTTGTGGCAGTTTGAACATTTGTCACCTGGTACATTGGTCTGTGCCACGTGATCACCTTTGTTCGCGTCACAGAATACGTAAGTGAAAGCACGTTTAATCGTTTGCAATTTCCATTCATTTTAATCGTTGCAGTTGGACGTGTCTTGAAACGGAGTAGCAGCTTGGAGAAACGCAAATCACAGACTTCTAAAATTTTCGACTACTTTTTTGCTTTTTTCAAAAAAGGGATTATGTGTAGGTAGTAGAATATTTGAAGACAATATTATATTTGTAGGTAATAAAACATTTGTCAGTAATAGATATTTGTAGGTAATAGAATATTTGCTGACTATAATATTTGCAGGTAAATATTTGTATTTCGTTAATAGATTATTTGTAGACAATTGGATATTTGTAGGTTATAAAATATTTGTAAAAAATCAAATATTTGCAAGTAAAAAAATAGGCTATTATTTGGAGAAATTATAATTTCTGTTCTTAATAAAATTTTTGTAGATAATAGAATATTTGCCAGAAAAAGATTATTTGTAGCTTACTTATAGAGAATGTACTATTTTATAACAATATTTTTCGTTAATAAAATATTTGTAGACAGCAGAATATTTCTAGGTAATAAAAATAATTACAAGTAAAAAAAGACTATTATTTGAAGATAATAGAATTTTTGTACTTAATGTAATATTTGTAGGTAAAAGAATACTTCCAAGTTAAGAGA
>CAXHUQ010001481.1:0-21565 GCA_964020085.1 Micromussa lordhowensis | reverse complement strand
AACACTTTGAGGTAGCAGGTTCAAGCTGGAGGCATGTCCCTGGCATTCCAGGCCAATATATGTCTGGATTTTTGAGAACGGTGTCGACTTTGGGCCAAAACTTTTTCGCCTGCCTGCCGGCGATAGCCGGCAGTCAGGCCCTTGCGGTGCTCCGAAAGTGAGGGGGGACTCCGTCATGGAGGGTAGTGGTAGAAAGCTTAGGTGTCTGGCTACCAGCTGGTACCAAGGGAAAGGCCCAGCAATTATCCTTTGGGGGGTGGGGTGAGTCACAGAGAGAGGCATTTTGCTTAGGAAAACTGCTTATTTTCTTTGCAGGACAGCCTTTGTCAGTCATGCCCTGTGGGCTTAGTGGCTGGAAGCCAGCCAGCCAGTCACAAGCAAGCTGGGTGAGTAGAGTGTGTGTTGCCAGGCTGCCTGTGGCTGATCTGTCTAAAAATACCCTGTAATTTCTTGGAAAACTGTCAGGGTGGTTGTGCCGAGGTGAGCACGGTTTTCATAAATCCAGACATATATTGGGACAGAATGTTTTGGAGACCCTACAGTTCAGCTGCTGTAGCCCCAGACCGGTGATGGAGAACACTTTGAGGTAGCAGGTTCAAGCTGGAGGCATGTCCCTGGCATTCCAGGCCAATATATGTCTGGATTTTTGAGAACGGTGTCGACTTTGGGCCAAAACTTTTTCGCCTGCCTGCCGGCGATAGCCGGCAGTCAGGCCCTTGCGGTGCTCCGAAAGTGAGGGGGGACTCCGTCATGGAGGGTAGTGGTAGAAAGCTTAGGTGTCTGGCTACCAGCTGGTACCAAGGGAAAGGCCCAGCAATTATCCTTTGGGGGGTGGGGTGAGTCACAGAGAGAGGCATTTTGCTTAGGAAAACTGCTTATTTTCTTTGCAGGACAGCCTTTGTCAGTCATGCCCTGTGGGCTTAGTGGCTGGAAGCCAGCCAGCCAGTCACAAGCAAGCTGGGTGAGTAGAGTGTGTGTTGCCAGGCTGCCTGTGGCTGATCTGTCTAAAAATACCCTGTAATTTCTTGGAAAACTGTCAGGGTGGTTGTGCCGAGGTGAGCACGGTTTTCATAAATCCAGACATATATTGGGACAGAATGTTTTGGGAGACCCTACAGTTCAGCTGCTGTAGCCCCAGACCGGTGATGGAGAACACTTTGAGGTAGCAGGTTCAAGCTGGAGGCATGTCCCTGGCATTCCAGGCCAATATATGTCTGGATTTTTGAGAACGGTGTCGACTTTGGGCCAAAACTTTTTCGCCTGCCTGCCGGCGATAGCCGGCAGTCAGGCCCTTGCGGTGCTCCGAAAGTGAGGGGGGACTCCGTCATGGAGGGTAGTGGTAGAAAGCTTAGGTGTCTGGCTACCAGCTGGTACCAAGGGAAAGGCCCAGCAATTATCCTTTGGGGGGTGGGGTGAGTCACAGAGAGAGGCATTTTGCTTAGGAAAACTGCTTATTTTCTTTGCAGGACAGCCTTTGTCAGTCATGCCCTGTGGGCTTAGTGGCTGGAAGCCAGCCAGCCAGTCACAAGCAAGCTGGGTGAGTAGAGTGTGTGTTGCCAGGCTGCCTGTGGCTGATCTGTCTAAAAATACCCTGTAATTTCTTGGAAAACTGTCAGGGTGGTTGTGCCGAGGTGAGCACGGTTTTCATAAATCCAGACATATATTGGGACAGAATGTTTTGGGAGACCCTACAGTTCAGCTGCTGTAGCCCCAGACCGGTGATGGAGAACACTTTGAGGTAGCAGGTTCAAGCTGGAGGCATGTCCCTGGCATTCCAGGCCAATATATGTCTGGATTTTTGAGAACGGTGTCGACTTTGGGCCAAAACTTTTTCGCCTGCCTGCCGGCGATAGCCGGCAGTCAGGCCCTTGCGGTGCTCCGAAAGTGAGGGGGGACTCCGTCATGGAGGGTAGTGGTAGAAAGCTTAGGTGTCTGGCTACCAGCTGGTACCAAGGGAAAGGCCCAGCAATTATCCTTTGGGGGGTGGGGTGAGTCACAGAGAGAGGCATTTTGCTTAGGAAAACTGCTTATTTTCTTTGCAGGACAGCCTTTGTCAGTCATGCCCTGTGGGCTTAGTGGCTGGAAGCCAGCCAGCCAGTCACAAGCAAGCTGGGTGAGTAGAGTGTGTGTTGCCAGGCTGCCTGTGGCTGATCTGTCTAAAAATACCCTGTAATTTCTTGGAAAACTGTCAGGGTGGTTGTGCCGAGGTGAGCACGGTTTCATAAATCCAGACATATATTGGGACAGAATGTTTTGGGAGACCCTACAGTTCAGCTGCTGTAGCCCCAGACCGGTGATGGAGAACACTTTGAGGTAGCAGGTTCAAGCTGGAGGCATGTCCCTGGCATTCCAGGCCAATATATGTCTGGATTTTTGAGAACGGTGTCGACTTTGGGCCAAAAACTTTTTCGCCTGCCTGCCGGCGATAGCCGGCAGTCAGGCCCTTGCGGTGCTCCGAAAGTGAGGGGGGACTCCGTCATGGAGGGTAGTGGTAGAAAGCTTAGGTGTCTGGCTACCAGCTGGTACCAAGGGAAAGGCCCAGCAATTATCCTTTGGGGGGTGGGGTGAGTCACAGAGAGAGGCATTTGCTTAGGAAAACTGCTTATTTTCTTTGCAGGACAGCCTTTGTCAGTCATGCCCTGTGGGCTTAGTGGCTGGAAGCCAGCCAGCCAGTCACAAGCAAGCTGGGTGAGTAGAGTGTGTGTTGCCAGGCTGCCTGTGGCTGATCTGTCTAAAAATACCCTGTAATTTCTTGGAAAACTGTCAGGGTGGTTGTGCCGAGGTGAGCACGGTTTTCATAAATCCAGACATATATTGGGACAGAATGTTTTGGGAGACCCTACAGTTCAGCTGCTGTAGCCCCAGACCGGTGATGGAGAACACTTTGAGGTAGCAGGTTCAAGCTGGAGGCATGTCCCTGGCATTCCAGGCCAATATATGTCTGGATTTTTGAGAACGGTGTCGACTTTGGGCCAAAACTTTTTCGCCTGCCTGCCGGCGATAGCCGGCAGTCAGGCCCTTGCGGTGCTCCGAAAGTGAGGGGGGACTCCGTCATGGAGGGTAGTGGTAGAAAGCTTAGGTGTCTGGCTACCAGCTGGTACCAAGGGAAAGGCCCAGCAATTATCCTTTGGGGGGTGGGGTGAGTCACAGAGAGAGGCATTTTGCTTAGGAAAACTGCTTATTTTCTTTGCAGGACAGCCTTTGTCAGTCATGCCCTGTGGGCTTAGTGGCTGGAAGCCAGCCAGCCAGTCACAAGCAAGCTGGGTGAGTAGAGTGTGTGTTGCCAGGCTGCCTGTGGCTGATCTGTCTAAAAATACCCTGTAATTTCTTGGAAAACTGTCAGGGTGGTTGTGCCGAGGTGAGCACGGTTTTCATAAATCCAGACATATATTGGGACAGAATGTTTTGGGAGACCCTACAGTTCAGCTGCTGTAGCCCCAGACCGGTGATGGAGAACACTTTGAGGTAGCAGGTTCAAGCTGGAGGCATGTCCCTGGCATTCCAGGCCAATATATGTCTGGATTTTTGAGAACGGTGTCGACTTTGGGCCAAAACTTTTTCGCCTGCCTGCCGGCGATAGCCGGCAGTCAGGCCCTTGCGGTGCTCCGAAAGTGAGGGGGGACTCCGTCATGGAGGGTAGTGGTAGAAAGCTTAGGTGTCTGGCTACCAGCTGGTACCAAGGGAAAGGCCCAGCAATTATCCTTTGGGGGGTGGGGTGAGTCACAGAGAGAGGCATTTTGCTTAGGAAAACTGCTTATTTTCTTTGCAGGACAGCCTTTGTCAGTCATGCCCTGTGGGCTTAGTGGCTGGAAGCCAGCCAGCCAGTCACAAGCAAGCTGGGTGAGTAGAGTGTGTGTTGCCAGGCTGCCTGTGGCTGATCTGTCTAAAAATACCCTGTAATTTCTTGGAAAACTGTCAGGGTGGTTGTGCCGAGGTGAGCACGGTTTTCATAAATCCAGACATATATTGGGACAGAATGTTTTGGGAGACCCTACAGTTCAGCTGCTGTAGCCCCAGACCGGTGATGGAGAACACTTTGAGGTAGCAGGTTCAAGCTGGAGGCATGTCCCTGGCATTCCAGGCCAATATATGTCTGGATTTTTGAGAACGGTGTCGACTTTGGGCCAAAACTTTTTCGCCTGCCTGCCGGCGATAGCCGGCAGTCAGGCCCTTGCGGTGCTCCGAAAGTGAGGGGGGACTCCGTCATGGAGGGTAGTGGTAGAAAGCTTAGGTGTCTGGCTACCAGCTGGTACCAAGGGAAAGGCCCAGCAATTATCCTTTGGGGGGTGGGGTGAGTCACAGAGAGAGGCATTTTGCTTAGGAAAACTGCTTATTTTCTTTGCAGGACAGCCTTTGTCAGTCATGCCCTGTGGGCTTAGTGGCTGGAAGCCAGCCAGCCAGTCACAAGCAAGCTGGGTGAGTAGAGTGTGTGTTGCCAGGCTGCCTGTGGCTGATCTGTCTAAAAATACCCTGTAATTTCTTGGAAAACTGTCAGGGTGGTTGTGCCGAGGTGAGCACGGTTTTCATAAATCCAGACATATATTGGGACAGAATGTTTTGGGAGACCCTACAGTTCAGCTGCTGTAGCCCCAGACCGGTGATGGAGAACACTTTGAGGTAGCAGGTTCAAGCTGGAGGCATGTCCCTGGCATTCCAGGCCAATATATGTCTGGATTTTTGAGAACGGTGTCGACTTTGGGCCAAAACTTTTTCGCCTGCCTGCCGGCGATAGCCGGCAGTCAGGCCCTTGCGGTGCTCCGAAAGTGAGGGGGGACTCCGTCATGGAGGGTAGTGGTAGAAAGCTTAGGTGTCTGGCTACCAGCTGGTACCAAGGGAAAGGCCCAGCAATTATCCTTTGGGGGGTGGGGTGAGTCACAGAGAGAGGCATTTTGCTTAGGAAAACTGCTTATTTTCTTTGCAGGACAGCCTTTGTCAGTCATGCCCTGTGGGCTTAGTGGCTGGAAGCCAGCCAGCCAGTCACAAGCAAGCTGGGTGAGTAGAGTGTGTGTTGCCAGGCTGCCTGTGGCTGATCTGTCTAAAAATACCCTGTAATTTCTTGGAAAACTGTCAGGGTGGTTGTGCCGAGGTGAGCACGGTTTTCATAAATCCAGACATATATTGGGACAGAATGTTTTGGGAGACCCTACAGTTCAGCTGCTGTAGCCCCAGACCGGTGATGGAGAACACTTTGAGGTAGCAGGTTCAAGCTGGAGGCATGTCCCTGGCATTCCAGGCCAATATATGTCTGGATTTTTGAGAACGGTGTCGACTTTGGGCCAAAACTTTTTCGCCTGCCTGCCGGCGATAGCCGGCAGTCAGGCCCTTGCGGTGCTCCGAAAGTGAGGGGGGACTCCGTCATGGAGGGTAGTGGTAGAAAGCTTAGGTGTCTGGCTACCAGCTGGTACCAAGGGAAAGGCCCAGCAATTATCCTTTGGGGGGTGGGGTGAGTCACAGAGAGAGGCATTTTGCTTAGGAAAACTGCTTATTTTCTTTGCAGGACAGCCTTTGTCAGTCATGCCCTGTGGGCTTAGTGGCTGGAAGCCAGCCAGCCAGTCACAAGCAAGCTGGGTGAGTAGAGTGTGTGTTGCCAGGCTGCCTGTGGCTGATCTGTCTAAAAATACCCTGTAATTTCTTGGAAAACTGTCAGGGTGGTTGTGCCGAGGTGAGCACGGTTTTCATAAATCCAGACATATATTGGGACAGAATGTTTTGGGAGACCCTACAGTTCAGCTGCTGTAGCCCCAGACCGGTGATGGAGAACACTTTGAGGTAGCAGGTTCAAGCTGGAGGCATGTCCCTGGCATTCCAGGCCAATATATGTCTGGATTTTTGAGAACGGTGTCGACTTTGGGCCAAAACTTTTTCGCCTGCCTGCCGGCGATAGCCGGCAGTCAGGCCCTTGCGGTGCTCCGAAAGTGAGGGGGGACTCCGTCATGGAGGGTAGTGGTAGAAAGCTTAGGTGTCTGGCTACCAGCTGGTACCAAGGGAAAGGCCCAGCAATTATCCTTTGGGGGGTGGGGTGAGTCACAGAGAGAGGCATTTTGCTTAGGAAAACTGCTTATTTTCTTTGCAGGACAGCCTTTGTCAGTCATGCCCTGTGGGCTTAGTGGCTGGAAGCCAGCCAGCCAGTCACAAGCAAGCTGGGTGAGTAGAGTGTGTGTTGCCAGGCTGCCTGTGGCTGATCTGTCTAAAAATACCCTGTAATTTCTTGGAAAACTGTCAGGGTGGTTGTGCCGAGGTGAGCACGGTTTTCATAAATCCAGACATATATTGGGACAGAATGTTTTGGGAGACCCTACAGTTCAGCTGCTGTAGCCCCAGACCGGTGATGGAGAACACTTTGAGGTAGCAGGTTCAAGCTGGAGGCATGTCCCTGGCATTCCAGGCCAATATATGTCTGGATTTTTGAGAACGGTGTCGACTTTGGGCCAAAACTTTTTCGCCTGCCTGCCGGCGATAGCCGGCAGTCAGGCCCTTGCGGTGCTCCGAAAGTGAGGGGGGACTCCGTCATGGAGGGTAGTGGTAGAAAGCTTAGGTGTCTGGCTACCAGCTGGTACCAAGGGAAAGGCCCAGCAATTATCCTTTGGGGGGTGGGGTGAGTCACAGAGAGAGGCATTTTGCTTAGGAAAACTGCTTATTTTCTTTGCAGGACAGCCTTTGTCAGTCATGCCCTGTGGGCTTAGTGGCTGGAAGCCAGCCAGCCAGTCACAAGCAAGCTGGGTGAGTAGAGTGTGTGTTGCCAGGCTGCCTGTGGCTGATCTGTCTAAAAATACCCTGTAATTTCTTGGAAAACTGTCAGGGTGGTTGTGCCGAGGTGAGCACGGTTTTCATAAATCCAGACATATATTGGGACAGAATGTTTTGGGAGACCCTACAGTTCAGCTGCTGTAGCCCCAGACCGGTGATGGAGAACACTTTGAGGTAGCAGGTTCAAGCTGGAGGCATGTCCCTGGCATTCCAGGCCAATATATGTCTGGATTTTTGAGAACGGTGTCGACTTTGGGCCAAAACTTTTTCGCCTGCCTGCCGGCGATAGCCGGCAGTCAGGCCCTTGCGGTGCTCCGAAAGTGAGGGGGGACTCCGTCATGGAGGGTAGTGGTAGAAAGCTTAGGTGTCTGGCTACCAGCTGGTACCAAGGGAAAGGCCCAGCAATTATCCTTTGGGGGGTGGGGTGAGTCACAGAGAGAGGCATTTTGCTTAGGAAAACTGCTTATTTTCTTTGCAGGACAGCCTTTGTCAGTCATGCCCTGTGGGCTTAGTGGCTGGAAGCCAGCCAGCCAGTCACAAGCAAGCTGGGTGAGTAGAGTGTGTGTTGCCAGGCTGCCTGTGGCTGATCTGTCTAAAAATACCCTGTAATTTCTTGGAAAACTGTCAGGGTGGTTGTGCCGAGGTGAGCACGGTTTTCATAAATCCAGACATATATTGGGACAGAATGTTTTGGGAGACCCTACAGTTCAGCTGCTGTAGCCCCAGACCGGTGATGGAGAACACTTTGAGGTAGCAGGTTCAAGCTGGAGGCATGTCCCTGGCATTCCAGGCCAATATATGTCTGGATTTTTGAGAACGGTGTCGACTTTGGGCCAAAACTTTTTCGCCTGCCTGCCGGCGATAGCCGGCAGTCAGGCCCTTGCGGTGCTCCGAAAGTGAGGGGGGACTCCGTCATGGAGGGTAGTGGTAGAAAGCTTAGGTGTCTGGCTACCAGCTGGTACCAAGGGAAAGGCCCAGCAATTATCCTTTGGGGGGTGGGGTGAGTCACAGAGAGAGGCATTTTGCTTAGGAAAACTGCTTATTTTCTTTGCAGGACAGCCTTTGTCAGTCATGCCCTGTGGGCTTAGTGGCTGGAAGCCAGCCAGCCAGTCACAAGCAAGCTGGGTGAGTAGAGTGTGTGTTGCCAGGCTGCCTGTGGCTGATCTGTCTAAAAATACCCTGTAATTTCTTGGAAAACTGTCAGGGTGGTTGTGCCGAGGTGAGCACGGTTTTCATAAATCCAGACATATATTGGGACAGAATGTTTTGGGAGACCCTACAGTTCAGCTGCTGTAGCCCCAGACCGGTGATGGAGAACACTTTGAGGTAGCAGGTTCAAGCTGGAGGCATGTCCCTGGCATTCCAGGCCAATATATGTCTGGATTTTTGAGAACGGTGTCGACTTTGGGCCAAAACTTTTTCGCCTGCCTGCCGGCGATAGCCGGCAGTCAGGCCCTTGCGGTGCTCCGAAAGTGAGGGGGGACTCCGTCATGGAGGGTAGTGGTAGAAAGCTTAGGTGTCTGGCTACCAGCTGGTACCAAGGGAAAGGCCCAGCAATTATCCTTTGGGGGGTGGGGTGAGTCACAGAGAGAGGCATTTTGCTTAGGAAAACTGCTTATTTTCTTTGCAGGACAGCCTTTGTCAGTCATGCCCTGTGGGCTTAGTGGCTGGAAGCCAGCCAGCCAGTCACAAGCAAGCTGGGTGAGTAGAGTGTGTGTTGCCAGGCTGCCTGTGGCTGATCTGTCTAAAAATACCCTGTAATTTCTTGGAAAACTGTCAGGGTGGTTGTGCCGAGGTGAGCACGGTTTTCATAAATCCAGACATATATTGGGACAGAATGTTTTGGGAGACCCTACAGTTCAGCTGCTGTAGCCCCAGACCGGTGATGGAGAACACTTTGAGGTAGCAGGTTCAAGCTGGAGGCATGTCCCTGGCATTCCAGGCCAATATATGTCTGGATTTTTGAGAACGGTGTCGACTTTGGGCCAAAACTTTTTCGCCTGCCTGCCGGCGATAGCCGGCAGTCAGGCCCTTGCGGTGCTCCGAAAGTGAGGGGGGACTCCGTCATGGAGGGTAGTGGTAGAAAGCTTAGGTGTCTGGCTACCAGCTGGTACCAAGGGAAAGGCCCAGCAATTATCCTTTGGGGGGTGGGGTGAGTCACAGAGAGAGGCATTTTGCTTAGGAAAACTGCTTATTTTCTTTGCAGGACAGCCTTTGTCAGTCATGCCCTGTGGGCTTAGTGGCTGGAAGCCAGCCAGCCAGTCACAAGCAAGCTGGGTGAGTAGAGTGTGTGTTGCCAGGCTGCCTGTGGCTGATCTGTCTAAAAATACCCTGTAATTTCTTGGAAAACTGTCAGGGTGGTTGTGCCGAGGTGAGCACGGTTTTCATAAATCCAGACATATATTGGGACAGAATGTTTTGGGAGACCCTACAGTTCAGCTGCTGTAGCCCCAGACCGGTGATGGAGAACACTTTGAGGTAGCAGGTTCAAGCTGGAGGCATGTCCCTGGCATTCCAGGCCAATATATGTCTGGATTTTTGAGAACGGTGTCGACTTTGGGCCAAAACTTTTTCGCCTGCCTGCCGGCGATAGCCGGCAGTCAGGCCCTTGCGGTGCTCCGAAAGTGAGGGGGGACTCCGTCATGGAGGGTAGTGGTAGAAAGCTTAGGTGTCTGGCTACCAGCTGGTACCAAGGGAAAGGCCCAGCAATTATCCTTTGGGGGGTGGGGTGAGTCACAGAGAGAGGCATTTTGCTTAGGAAAACTGCTTATTTTCTTTGCAGGACAGCCTTTGTCAGTCATGCCCTGTGGGCTTAGTGGCTGGAAGCCAGCCAGCCAGTCACAAGCAAGCTGGGTGAGTAGAGTGTGTGTTGCCAGGCTGCCTGTGGCTGATCTGTCTAAAAATACCCTGTAATTTCTTGGAAAACTGTCAGGGTGGTTGTGCCGAGGTGAGCACGGTTTTCATAAATCCAGACATATATTGGGACAGAATGTTTTGGGAGACCCTACAGTTCAGCTGCTGTAGCCCCAGACTGGTGATGGAGAACACTTTGAGGTAGCAGGTTCAAGCTGGAGGCATGTCCCTGGCATTCCAGGCCAATATATGTCTGGATTTTTGAGAACGGTGTCGACTTTGGGCCAAAACTTTTTCGCCTGCCTGCCGGCGATAGCCGGCAGTCAGGCCCTTGCGGTGCTCCGAAAGTGAGGGGGGACTCCGTCATGGAGGGTAGTGGTAGAAAGCTTAGGTGTCTGGCTACCAGCTGGTACCAAGGGAAAGGCCCAGCAATTATCCTTTGGGGGGTGGGGTGAGTCACAGAGAGAGGCATTTTGCTTAGGAAAACTGCTTATTTTCTTTGCAGGACAGCCTTTGTCAGTCATGCCCTGTGGGCTTAGTGGCTGGAAGCCAGCCAGCCAGTCACAAGCAAGCTGGGTGAGTAGAGTGTGTGTTGCCAGGCTGCCTGTGGCTGATCTGTCTAAAAATACCCTGTAATTTCTTGGAAAACTGTCAGGGTGGTTGTGCCGAGGTGAGCACGGTTTTCATAAATCCAGACATATATTGGGACAGAATGTTTTGGGAGACCCTACAGTTCAGCTGCTGTAGCCCCAGACCGGTGATGGAGAACACTTTGAGGTAGCAGGTTCAAGCTGGAGGCATGTCCCTGGCATTCCAGGCCAATATATGTCTGGATTTTTGAGAACGGTGTCGACTTTGGGCCAAAACTTTTTCGCCTGCCTGCCGGCGATAGCCGGCAGTCAGGCCCTTGCGGTGCTCCGAAAGTGAGGGGGGACTCCGTCATGGAGGGTAGTGGTAGAAAGCTTAGGTGTCTGGCTACCAGCTGGTACCAAGGGAAAGGCCCAGCAATTATCCTTTGGGGGGTGGGGTGAGTCACAGAGAGAGGCATTTTGCTTAGGAAAACTGCTTATTTTCTTTGCAGGACAGCCTTTGTCAGTCATGCCCTGTGGGCTTAGTGGCTGGAAGCCAGCCAGCCAGTCACAAGCAAGCTGGGTGAGTAGAGTGTGTGTTGCCAGGCTGCCTGTGGCTGATCTGTCTAAAAATACCCTGTAATTTCTTGGAAAACTGTCAGGGTGGTTGTGCCGAGGTGAGCACGGTTTTCATAAATCCAGACATATATTGGGACAGAATGTTTTGGGAGACCCTACAGTTCAGCTGCTGTAGCCCCAGACCGGTGATGGAGAACACTTTGAGGTAGCAGGTTCAAGCTGGAGGCATGTCCCTGGCATTCCAGGCCAATATATGTCTGGATTTTTGAGAACGGTGTCGACTTTGGGCCAAAACTTTTTCGCCTGCCTGCCGGCGATAGCCGGCAGTCAGGCCCTTGCGGTGCTCCGAAAGTGAGGGGGGACTCCGTCATGGAGGGTAGTGGTAGAAAGCTTAGGTGTCTGGCTACCAGCTGGTACCAAGGGAAAGGCCCAGCAATTATCCTTTGGGGGGTGGGGTGAGTCACAGAGAGAGGCATTTTGCTTAGGAAAACTGCTTATTTTCTTTGCAGGACAGCCTTTGTCAGTCATGCCCTGTGGGCTTAGTGGCTGGAAGCCAGCCAGCCAGTCACAAGCAAGCTGGGTGAGTAGAGTGTGTGTTGCCAGGCTGCCTGTGGCTGATCTGTCTAAAAATACCCTGTAATTTCTTGGAAAACTGTCAGGGTGGTTGTGCCGAGGTGAGCACGGTTTTCATAAATCCAGACATATATTGGGACAGAATGTTTTGGGAGACCCTACAGTTCAGCTGCTGTAGCCCCAGACCGGTGATGGAGAACACTTTGAGGTAGCAGGTTCAAGCTGGAGGCATGTCCCTGGCATTCCAGGCCAATATATGTCTGGATTTTTGAGAACGGTGTCGACTTTGGGCCAAAACTTTTTCGCCTGCCTGCCGGCGATAGCCGGCAGTCAGGCCCTTGCGGTGCTCCGAAAGTGAGGGGGGACTCCGTCATGGAGGGTAGTGGTAGAAAGCTTAGGTGTCTGGCTACCAGCTGGTACCAAGGGAAAGGCCCAGCAATTATCCTTTGGGGGGTGGGGTGAGTCACAGAGAGAGGCATTTTGCTTAGGAAAACTGCTTATTTTCTTTGCAGGACAGCCTTTGTCAGTCATGCCCTGTGGGCTTAGTGGCTGGAAGCCAGCCAGCCAGTCACAAGCAAGCTGGGTGAGTAGAGTGTGTGTTGCCAGGCTGCCTGTGGCTGATCTGTCTAAAAATACCCTGTAATTTCTTGGAAAACTGTCAGGGTGGTTGTGCCGAGGTGAGCACGGTTTTCATAAATCCAGACATATATTGGGACAGAATGTTTTGGGAGACCCTACAGTTCAGCTGCTGTAGCCCCAGACCGGTGATGGAGAACACTTTGAGGTAGCAGGTTCAAGCTGGAGGCATGTCCCTGGCATTCCAGGCCAATATATGTCTGGATTTTTGAGAACGGTGTCGACTTTGGGCCAAAACTTTTTCGCCTGCCTGCCGGCGATAGCCGGCAGTCAGGCCCTTGCGGTGCTCCGAAAGTGAGGGGGGACTCCGTCATGGAGGGTAGTGGTAGAAAGCTTAGGTGTCTGGCTACCAGCTGGTACCAAGGGAAAGGCCCAGCAATTATCCTTTGGGGGGTGGGGTGAGTCACAGAGAGAGGCATTTTGCTTAGGAAAACTGCTTATTTTCTTTGCAGGACAGCCTTTGTCAGTCATGCCCTGTGGGCTTAGTGGCTGGAAGCCAGCCAGCCAGTCACAAGCAAGCTGGGTGAGTAGAGTGTGTGTTGCCAGGCTGCCTGTGGCTGATCTGTCTAAAAATACCCTGTAATTTCTTGGAAAACTGTCAGGGTGGTTGTGCCGAGGTGAGCACGGTTTTCATAAATCCAGACATATATTGGGACAGAATGTTTTGGGAGACCCTACAGTTCAGCTGCTGTAGCCCCAGACCGGTGATGGAGAACACTTTGAGGTAGCAGGTTCAAGCTGGAGGCATGTCCCTGGCATTCCAGGCCAATATATGTCTGGATTTTTGAGAACGGTGTCGACTTTGGGCCAAAACTTTTTCGCCTGCCTGCCGGCGATAGCCGGCAGTCAGGCCCTTGCGGTGCTCCGAAAGTGAGGGGGGACTCCGTCATGGAGGGTAGTGGTAGAAAGCTTAGGTGTCTGGCTACCAGCTGGTACCAAGGGAAAGGCCCAGCAATTATCCTTTGGGGGGTGGGGTGAGTCACAGAGAGAGGCATTTTGCTTAGGAAAACTGCTTATTTTCTTTGCAGGACAGCCTTTGTCAGTCATGCCCTGTGGGCTTAGTGGCTGGAAGCCAGCCAGCCAGTCACAAGCAAGCTGGGTGAGTAGAGTGTGTGTTGCCAGGCTGCCTGTGGCTGATCTGTCTAAAAATACCCTGTAATTTCTTGGAAAACTGTCAGGGTGGTTGTGCCGAGGTGAGCACGGTTTTCATAAATCCAGACATATATTGGGACAGAATGTTTTGGGAGACCCTACAGTTCAGCTGCTGTAGCCCCAGACCGGTGATGGAGAACACTTTGAGGTAGCAGGTTCAAGCTGGAGGCATGTCCCTGGCATTCCAGGCCAATATATGTCTGGATTTTTGAGAACGGTGTCGACTTTGGGCCAAAACTTTTTCGCCTGCCTGCCGGCGATAGCCGGCAGTCAGGCCCTTGCGGTGCTCCGAAAGTGAGGGGGGACTCCGTCATGGAGGGTAGTGGTAGAAAGCTTAGGTGTCTGGCTACCAGCTGGTACCAAGGGAAAGGCCCAGCAATTATCCTTTGGGGGGTGGGGTGAGTCACAGAGAGAGGCATTTTGCTTAGGAAAACTGCTTATTTTCTTTGCAGGACAGCCTTTGTCAGTCATGCCCTGTGGGCTTAGTGGCTGGAAGCCAGCCAGCCAGTCACAAGCAAGCTGGGTGAGTAGAGTGTGTGTTGCCAGGCTGCCTGTGGCTGATCTGTCTAAAAATACCCTGTAATTTCTTGGAAAACTGTCAGGGTGGTTGTGCCGAGGTGAGCACGGTTTTCATAAATCCAGACATATATTGGGACAGAATGTTTTGGGAGACCCTACAGTTCAGCTGCTGTAGCCCCAGACCGGTGATGGAGAACACTTTGAGGTAGCAGGTTCAAGCTGGAGGCATGTCCCTGGCATTCCAGGCCAATATATGTCTGGATTTTTGAGAACGGTGTCGACTTTGGGCCAAAACTTTTTCGCCTGCCTGCCGGCGATAGCCGGCAGTCAGGCCCTTGCGGTGCTCCGAAAGTGAGGGGGGACTCCGTCATGGAGGGTAGTGGTAGAAAGCTTAGGTGTCTGGCTACCAGCTGGTACCAAGGGAAAGGCCCAGCAATTATCCTTTGGGGGGTGGGGTGAGTCACAGAGAGAGGCATTTTGCTTAGGAAAACTGCTTATTTTCTTTGCAGGACAGCCTTTGTCAGTCATGCCCTGTGGGCTTAGTGGCTGGAAGCCAGCCAGCCAGTCACAAGCAAGCTGGGTGAGTAGAGTGTGTGTTGCCAGGCTGCCTGTGGCTGATCTGTCTAAAAATACCCTGTAATTTCTTGGAAAACTGTCAGGGTGGTTGTGCCGAGGTGAGCACGGTTTTCATAAATCCAGACATATATTGGGACAGAATGTTTTGGGAGACCCTACAGTTCAGCTGCTGTAGCCCCAGACCGGTGATGGAGAACACTTTGAGGTAGCAGGTTCAAGCTGGAGGCATGTCCCTGGCATTCCAGGCCAATATATGTCTGGATTTTTGAGAACGGTGTCGACTTTGGGCCAAAACTTTTTCGCCTGCCTGCCGGCGATAGCCGGCAGTCAGGCCCTTGCGGTGCTCCGAAAGTGAGGGGGGACTCCGTCATGGAGGGTAGTGGTAGAAAGCTTAGGTGTCTGGCTACCAGCTGGTACCAAGGGAAAGGCCCAGCAATTATCCTTTGGGGGGTGGGGTGAGTCACAGAGAGAGGCATTTTGCTTAGGAAAACTGCTTATTTTCTTTGCAGGACAGCCTTTGTCAGTCATGCCCTGTGGGCTTAGTGGCTGGAAGCCAGCCAGCCAGTCACAAGCAAGCTGGGTGAGTAGAGTGTGTGTTGCCAGGCTGCCTGTGGCTGATCTGTCTAAAAATACCCTGTAATTTCTTGGAAAACTGTCAGGGTGGTTGTGCCGAGGTGAGCACGGTTTTCATAAATCCAGACATATATTGGGACAGAATGTTTTGGGAGACCCTACAGTTCAGCTGCTGTAGCCCCAGACCGGTGATGGAGAACACTTTGAGGTAGCAGGTTCAAGCTGGAGGCATGTCCCTGGCATTCCAGGCCAATATATGTCTGGATTTTTGAGAACGGTGTCGACTTTGGGCCAAAACTTTTTCGCCTGCCTGCCGGCGATAGCCGGCAGTCAGGCCCTTGCGGTGCTCCGAAAGTGAGGGGGGACTCCGTCATGGAGGGTAGTGGTAGAAAGCTTAGGTGTCTGGCTACCAGCTGGTACCAAGGGAAAGGCCCAGCAATTATCCTTTGGGGGGTGGGGTGAGTCACAGAGAGAGGCATTTTGCTTAGGAAAACTGCTTATTTTCTTTGCAGGACAGCCTTTGTCAGTCATGCCCTGTGGGCTTAGTGGCTGGAAGCCAGCCAGCCAGTCACAAGCAAGCTGGGTGAGTAGAGTGTGTGTTGCCAGGCTGCCTGTGGCTGATCTGTCTAAAAATACCCTGTAATTTCTTGGAAAACTGTCAGGGTGGTTGTGCCGAGGTGAGCACGGTTTTCATAAATCCAGACATATATTGGGACAGAATGTTTTGGGAGACCCTACAGTTCAGCTGCTGTAGCCCCAGACCGGTGATGGAGAACACTTTGAGGTAGCAGGTTCAAGCTGGAGGCATGTCCCTGGCATTCCAGGCCAATATATGTCTGGATTTTTGAGAACGGTGTCGACTTTGGGCCAAAACTTTTTCGCCTGCCTGCCGGCGATAGCCGGCAGTCAGGCCCTTGCGGTGCTCCGAAAGTGAGGGGGGACTCCGTCATGGAGGGTAGTGGTAGAAAGCTTAGGTGTCTGGCTACCAGCTGGTACCAAGGGAAAGGCCCAGCAATTATCCTTTGGGGGGTGGGGTGAGTCACAGAGAGAGGCATTTTGCTTAGGAAAACTGCTTATTTTCTTTGCAGGACAGCCTTTGTCAGTCATGCCCTGTGGGCTTAGTGGCTGGAAGCCAGCCAGCCAGTCACAAGCAAGCTGGGTGAGTAGAGTGTGTGTTGCCAGGCTGCCTGTGGCTGATCTGTCTAAAAATACCCTGTAATTTCTTGGAAAACTGTCAGGGTGGTTGTGCCGAGGTGAGCACGGTTTTCATAAATCCAGACATATATTGGGACAGAATGTTTTGGGAGACCCTACAGTTCAGCTGCTGTAGCCCCAGACCGGTGATGGAGAACACTTTGAGGTAGCAGGTTCAAGCTGGAGGCATGTCCCTGGCATTCCAGGCCAATATATGTCTGGATTTTTGAGAACGGTGTCGACTTTGGGCCAAAACTTTTTCGCCTGCCTGCCGGCGATAGCCGGCAGTCAGGCCCTTGCGGTGCTCCGAAAGTGAGGGGGGACTCCGTCATGGAGGGTAGTGGTAGAAAGCTTAGGTGTCTGGCTACCAGCTGGTACCAAGGGAAAGGCCCAGCAATTATCCTTTGGGGGGTGGGGTGAGTCACAGAGAGAGGCATTTTGCTTAGGAAAACTGCTTATTTTCTTTGCAGGACAGCCTTTGTCAGTCATGCCCTGTGGGCTTAGTGGCTGGAAGCCAGCCAGCCAGTCACAAGCAAGCTGGGTGAGTAGAGTGTGTGTTGCCAGGCTGCCTGTGGCTGATCTGTCTAAAAATACCCTGTAATTTCTTGGAAAACTGTCAGGGTGGTTGTGCCGAGGTGAGCACGGTTTTCATAAATCCAGACATATATTGGGACAGAATGTTTTGGGAGACCCTACAGTTCAGCTGCTGTAGCCCCAGACCGGTGATGGAGAACACTTTGAGGTAGCAGGTTCAAGCTGGAGGCATGTCCCTGGCATTCCAGGCCAATATAT
This sequence comes from Micromussa lordhowensis, assembly GCA_964020085.1. Classification (NCBI taxonomy): domain Eukaryota; kingdom Metazoa; phylum Cnidaria; class Anthozoa; order Scleractinia; family Lobophylliidae; genus Micromussa; species Micromussa lordhowensis. Next base: position 4,802 of record CAXHUQ010001481.1, on the reverse strand, counting down.
GTCTGGATTTTTGAGAACGGTGTCGACTTTGGGCCAAAACTTTTTCGCCTGCCTGCCGGCGATAGCCGGCAGTCAGGCCCTTGCGGTGCTCCGAAAGTGAGGGGGGACTCCGTCATGGAGGGTAGTGGTAGAAAGCTTAGGTGTCTGGCTACCAGCTGGTACCAAGGGAAAGGCCCAGCAATTATCCTTTGGGGGGTGGGGTGAGTCACAGAGAGAGGCATTTTGCTTAGGAAAACTGCTTATTTTCTTTGCAGGACAGCCTTTGTCAGTCATGCCCTGTGGGCTTAGTGGCTGGAAGCCAGCCAGCCAGTCACAAGCAAGCTGGGTGAGTAGAGTGTGTGTTGCCAGGCTGCCTGTGGCTGATCTGTCTAAAAATACCCTGTAATTTCTTGGAAAACTGTCAGGGTGGTTGTGCCGAGGTGAGCACGGTTTTCATAAATCCAGACATATATTGGGACAGAATGTTTTGGGAGACCCTACAGTTCAGCTGCTGTAGCCCCAGACCGGTGATGGAGAACACTTTGAGGTAGCAGGTTCAAGCTGGAGGCATGTCCCTGGCATTCCAGGCCAATATATGTCTGGATTTTTGAGAACGGTGTCGACTTTGGGCCAAAACTTTTTCGCCTGCCTGCCGGCGATAGCCGGCAGTCAGGCCCTTGCGGTGCTCCGAAAGTGAGGGGGGACTCCGTCATGGAGGGTAGTGGTAGAAAGCTTAGGTGTCTGGCTACCAGCTGGTACCAAGGGAAAGGCCCAGCAATTATCCTTTGGGGGGTGGGGTGAGTCACAGAGAGAGGCATTTTGCTTAGGAAAACTGCTTATTTTCTTTGCAGGACAGCCTTTGTCAGTCATGCCCTGTGGGCTTAGTGGCTGGAAGCCAGCCAGCCAGTCACAAGCAAGCTGGGTGAGTAGAGTGTGTGTTGCCAGGCTGCCTGTGGCTGATCTGTCTAAAAATACCCTGTAATTTCTTGGAAAACTGTCAGGGTGGTTGTGCCGAGGTGAGCACGGTTTTCATAAATCCAGACATATATTGGGACAGAATGTTTTGGGAGACCCTACAGTTCAGCTGCTGTAGCCCCAGACCGGTGATGGAGAACACTTTGAGGTAGCAGGTTCAAGCTGGAGGCATGTCCCTGGCATTCCAGGCCAATATATGTCTGGATTTTTGAGAACGGTGTCGACTTTGGGCCAAAACTTTTTCGCCTGCCTGCCGGCGATAGCCGGCAGTCAGGCCCTTGCGGTGCTCCGAAAGTGAGGGGGGACTCCGTCATGGAGGGTAGTGGTAGAAAGCTTAGGTGTCTGGCTACCAGCTGGTACCAAGGGAAAGGCCCAGCAATTATCCTTTGGGGGGTGGGGTGAGTCACAGAGAGAGGCATTTTGCTTAGGAAAACTGCTTATTTTCTTTGCAGGACAGCCTTTGTCAGTCATGCCCTGTGGGCTTAGTGGCTGGAAGCCAGCCAGCCAGTCACAAGCAAGCTGGGTGAGTAGAGTGTGTGTTGCCAGGCTGCCTGTGGCTGATCTGTCTAAAAATACCCTGTAATTTCTTGGAAAACTGTCAGGGTGGTTGTGCCGAGGTGAGCACGGTTTTCATAAATCCAGACATATATTGGGACAGAATGTTTTGGGAGACCCTACAGTTCAGCTGCTGTAGCCCCAGACCGGTGATGGAGAACACTTTGAGGTAGCAGGTTCAAGCTGGAGGCATGTCCCTGGCATTCCAGGCCAATATATGTCTGGATTTTTGAGAACGGTGTCGACTTTGGGCCAAAACTTTTTCGCCTGCCTGCCGGCGATAGCCGGCAGTCAGGCCCTTGCGGTGCTCCGAAAGTGAGGGGGGACTCCGTCATGGAGGGTAGTGGTAGAAAGCTTAGGTGTCTGGCTACCAGCTGGTACCAAGGGAAAGGCCCAGCAATTATCCTTTGGGGGGTGGGGTGAGTCACAGAGAGAGGCATTTTGCTTAGGAAAACTGCTTATTTTCTTTGCAGGACAGCCTTTGTCAGTCATGCCCTGTGGGCTTAGTGGCTGGAAGCCAGCCAGCCAGTCACAAGCAAGCTGGGTGAGTAGAGTGTGTGTTGCCAGGCTGCCTGTGGCTGATCTGTCTAAAAATACCCTGTAATTTCTTGGAAAACTGTCAGGGTGGTTGTGCCGAGGTGAGCACGGTTTTCATAAATCCAGACATATATTGGGACAGAATGTTTTGGGAGACCCTACAGTTCAGCTGCTGTAGCCCCAGACCGGTGATGGAGAACACTTTGAGGTAGCAGGTTCAAGCTGGAGGCATGTCCCTGGCATTCCAGGCCAATATATGTCTGGATTTTTGAGAACGGTGTCGACTTTGGGCCAAAACTTTTTCGCCTGCCTGCCGGCGATAGCCGGCAGTCAGGCCCTTGCGGTGCTCCGAAAGTGAGGGGGGACTCCGTCATGGAGGGTAGTGGTAGAAAGCTTAGGTGTCTGGCTACCAGCTGGTACCAAGGGAAAGGCCCAGCAATTATCCTTTGGGGGGTGGGGTGAGTCACAGAGAGAGGCATTTTGCTTAGGAAAACTGCTTATTTTCTTTGCAGGACAGCCTTTGTCAGTCATGCCCTGTGGGCTTAGTGGCTGGAAGCCAGCCAGCCAGTCACAAGCAAGCTGGGTGAGTAGAGTGTGTGTTGCCAGGCTGCCTGTGGCTGATCTGTCTAAAAATACCCTGTAATTTCTTGGAAAACTGTCAGGGTGGTTGTGCCGAGGTGAGCACGGTTTTCATAAATCCAGACATATATTGGGACAGAATGTTTTGGGAGACCCTACAGTTCAGCTGCTGTAGCCCCAGACCGGTGATGGAGAACACTTTGAGGTAGCAGGTTCAAGCTGGAGGCATGTCCCTGGCATTCCAGGCCAATATATGTCTGGATTTTTGAGAACGGTGTCGACTTTGGGCCAAAACTTTTTCGCCTGCCTGCCGGCGATAGCCGGCAGTCAGGCCCTTGCGGTGCTCCGAAAGTGAGGGGGGACTCCGTCATGGAGGGTAGTGGTAGAAAGCTTAGGTGTCTGGCTACCAGCTGGTACCAAGGGAAAGGCCCAGCAATTATCCTTTGGGGGGTGGGGTGAGTCACAGAGAGAGGCATTTTGCTTAGGAAAACTGCTTATTTTCTTTGCAGGACAGCCTTTGTCAGTCATGCCCTGTGGGCTTAGTGGCTGGAAGCCAGCCAGCCAGTCACAAGCAAGCTGGGTGAGTAGAGTGTGTGTTGCCAGGCTGCCTGTGGCTGATCTGTCTAAAAATACCCTGTAATTTCTTGGAAAACTGTCAGGGTGGTTGTGCCGAGGTGAGCACGGTTTTCATAAATCCAGACATATATTGGGACAGAATGTTTTGGGAGACCCTACAGTTCAGCTGCTGTAGCCCCAGACCGGTGATGGAGAACACTTTGAGGTAGCAGGTTCAAGCTGGAGGCATGTCCCTGGCATTCCAGGCCAATATATGTCTGGATTTTTGAGAACGGTGTCGACTTTGGGCCAAAACTTTTTCGCCTGCCTGCCGGCGATAGCCGGCAGTCAGGCCCTTGCGGTGCTCCGAAAGTGAGGGGGGACTCCGTCATGGAGGGTAGTGGTAGAAAGCTTAGGTGTCTGGCTACCAGCTGGTACCAAGGGAAAGGCCCAGCAATTATCCTTTGGGGGGTGGGGTGAGTCACAGAGAGAGGCATTTTGCTTAGGAAAACTGCTTATTTTCTTTGCAGGACAGCCTTTGTCAGTCATGGCCCTGTGGGCTTAGTGGCTGGAAGCCAGCCAGCCAGTCACAAGCAAGCTGGGTGAGTAGAGTGTGTGTTGCCAGGCTGCCTGTGGCTGATCTGTCTAAAAATACCCTGTAATTTCTTGGAAAACTGTCAGGGTGGTTGTGCCGAGGTGAGCACGGTTTTCATAAATCCAGACATATATTGGGACAGAATGTTTTGGGAGACCCTACAGTTCAGCTGCTGTAGCCCCAGACCGGTGATGGAGAACACTTTGAGGTAGCAGGTTCAAGCTGGAGGCATGTCCCTGGCATTCCAGGCCAATATATGTCTGGATTTTTGAGAACGGTGTCGACTTTGGGCCAAAACTTTTTCGCCTGCCTGCCGGCGATAGCCGGCAGTCAGGCCCTTGCGGTGCTCCGAAAGTGAGGGGGGACTCCGTCATGGAGGGTAGTGGTAGAAAGCTTAGGTGTCTGGCTACCAGCTGGTACCAAGGGAAAGGCCCAGCAATTATCCTTTGGGGGGTGGGGTGAGTCACAGAGAGAGGCATTTTGCTTAGGAAAACTGCTTATTTTCTTTGCAGGACAGCCTTTGTCAGTCATGCCCTGTGGGCTTAGTGGCTGGAAGCCAGCCAGCCAGTCACAAGCAAGCTGGGTGAGTAGAGTGTGTGTTGCCAGGCTGCCTGTGGCTGATCTGTCTAAAAATACCCTGTAATTTCTTGGAAAACTGTCAGGGTGGTTGTGCCGAGGTGAGCACGGTTTTCATAAATCCAGACATATATTGGGACAGAATGTTTTGGGAGACCCTACAGTTCAGCTGCTGTAGCCCCAGACCGGTGATGGAGAACACTTTGAGGTAGCAGGTTCAAGCTGGAGGCATGTCCCTGGCATTCCAGGCCAATATATGTCTGGATTTTTGAGAACGGTGTCGACTTTGGGCCAAAACTTTTTCGCCTGCCTGCCGGCGATAGCCGGCAGTCAGGCCCTTGCGGTGCTCCGAAAGTGAGGGGGGACTCCGTCATGGAGGGTAGTGGTAGAAAGCTTAGGTGTCTGGCTACCAGCTGGTACCAAGGGAAAGGCCCAGCAATTATCCTTTGGG
>CAXHUQ010001480.1:0-30680 GCA_964020085.1 Micromussa lordhowensis | reverse complement strand
AGACTCGTTTTGAAACAGAGGCACAAGGGCACTCGGATATTGATTTGGAACTTTGCAACAGTCGAAAATTAAGAGATCGTTTTGTATTAAGTATATTAGTCAGTAGTTTCACTAGCAACCTTTGTGGCTTCCTTTGGTGTTGATATATGGGATCCCAGCAATGTGGGTTCCCACTCCACTGATGAGCAATCTCGTGATCAGCGGGTAAAAGGAAAGTAGTGTATGTAAGGGCGGGAATGTGAATTGATATAAAATTAACAAAAAGGTTAGTGGTTAAAATTGAGTGAGCGACCTCTGTAACACAGCACACTTCAAACTCAATTATGATAAAAAGTATTAAAATTAGTATAAAAATAAATAAATTAAATATTAAAATGGAAAAAAATTTTTTAAAATGAAATGTTATAGCAAAGCAACCATGAGCATAAAGTAAGGAATGGGGATAAAAATGTTGACTTGGAAGGTGGTAAAAAATTGCTAGTGGCAGGTGTTTTTTGAGCTGTTTGGGTGCTTGGGATAGGGTAGGGTGTTAAAATTCTAAGAGGGTAAGGGTAGGATTATTTATTTATCATATGGAAAACAAATACCTAAGGAGTATGTGTGGTGGGTTTGTAATGTAAAAGCATAATTACCTAGTAATGTGTGATTTATAAGGGATTATGAATTGATTGAATTTCTCCTTTCTCCATTTAGATATAGCCATTGACTATGGTAAAGGTCAAAATAGAACCACATGTGGCCTTTAGAATTGAGGTTTTGTATTATGAAGTCAATTTGCCTCGCTCTCTTTTCTCCTTTGGTATGTGATGCCCAATGCTGTGACGTTAAGATCCATTTTGATATAACTTCTGGTGAACAACCATTGCCAATGAAAAACAATAAAAGTTTGAAAGTGTCATTGTCTCCTGTAGGTTTTTTCCAGAAAAGTTGTTGTATGTCGGTGGGCCAGGTTTGGATGGAATAAAAGACGTCTCCGTTAAGTAAGTAAAAAAGTTGTAGGCGTTCATTTGTAATTTGTTGTCTTGATTGTTGCCATATGCGGGTGTTAAAAAACTGTATAGTGGAGATGTGATCTATTTCCATAAGTGTTTATGTTGTTGTAGCTGTAGAAAAGGTAAAAGGGTTATTAGAAAGAAAGATCTACTGTAGAGTTATTATTTGCATAAAGGTCTTGATAAAAGTTTTCTTGATTTTTTTATGGCTATTTTCGTTGATTAGTGTTCGGTCGATGGGTTGATTGAAAACTATTATATGTAGTTTGGACAAAAATATAGCTTGGGGTATGTGAAATGGGGTAAAGTTATTCCTTAAAGTGAATCCTTAAAGTGAATCAAATTTTCAGGGTTAGTTTCAGGTAATGGCTGTGAGAAAATCCTTTTTTGGGTTTGGTTTAGTGTAGGAGGGCTAGGTAGAAAATTTAAAATTTCTTTTGATTATAGAGAAGGTGGGTGGGATTGTATGGAGGGGATGGGGAGATAAATATCAAAGAGGAATAACAGCAACAACAAATCTTTATATTAAAAATAAACAACAGGAAAACAATTTAATATAATAGCATCGTTCTCTTTGTGGTTGCAGGATATAGCCTTGGCAATACTTATTAGAAAAGAACAATTTTTGTTCTGGGAAATATGATGATATTTTAAAGTAAAAATTTTTATTATATATAGAAAGGAGACAACCTTCGTTCTTAAAATGTTGGTTGAATTAATAATATTGAGAGTTGATGAGGGCTGAGGGTGTGGTAGGGGTAGGGGTAGGGGTAGGGGTAGGGGTTAATGTGTCTTGTGAGGGTTTGGGACCGGTTTCAAAACAACAACGAGGAGGGGAAATTGAGAATAATTTAGAATTGTTGTCGAAACATCAGTTAATAATGTGGAATAAAGATGGAGGTATTTATATGTAATACATAGTAATATCTGTAAATTGAAATTCGTTTCAGAGAAGTTGGATTGAGGAGTAGAAGTCAAGGAAACGAAATATCAATAAGAGGTTTGAGATAGATAGAGATGGAAAGAAATGGAAACCATCCGGCCGGGTAGAGGAAAAAAGGATGCATCGGCACCTAGGCTCCTAATGGTTGTGAGTCGTCAGGGGCAAAGCACAACCGAGCAAGGATGTTTCTAACCTGGTACCAGGTCAATGCCCGACATCCTCGTGCCGAGTCCTTGTTGAAGAAAACAAGAAAAATAGCGCAACTTACGGGAGAAATTTGGAAAACATATTGGAACTTACTCGGGCAAAATGCGGAGATAATACCGAGGAGAATAAATATGTAAACAAAAAAAATGGACTCAGAAATAAAAACTGAAAAGTATCAATTAAAAAGTGTAAAAACTGGCGTGTCTCCAAATGTATATTGAATGGAAATGTCATGAAAGGGGATTAAAATGTAAGAGGAGAGGGGCGTGTTAATAATTACACAAAGCTAATATAGATAGATACCTTATGAGATATGAAAGGACGCTGTTTTGTCGTTCAGGCAAAAAAGAAACCAATAAAAATTGTTGTTGTTGCCGGCTTCTTGTTTCTAGTCAGTGAAGTGGAAAGATCTTTATCTGGGATGGTCACGTCATTATGGCGTGATCGTATTGCGTGATCGCTATGACGCACCGGCAGCGCGCGATTGCTCTTGGGAATTGTTGAATTAGTTTTCTCGTGCTCTGTCGTTAGAGAAATTTATACCTCTGAATTGTCGAAAAAAACAAGTATATCTTGTGATAAAGGAGACAACGATGTGCTTTGGGAGTAGAAATGAAAAGGAAACGTTAACGTTGGGAAATCGAACGTTGTTGGAAGGGGATTTGTTGTTGAGATGCTTCGTTCCATCCTGGTTGGGTAAAAAGTATGGCGTCAGTTGAGCGGTGAGTCAAGTGCATTTAAAATCGGAACTTAGATAACCATTGTATCGTAGAGATAATTATAATGATCTAAGAAATGGTTGTTGAGATGTGCAATTCAATTCAAACATTAAGAATTTAAGTGAAATATTTATTAATGTAAGGATTTAATACATTAAAATTCGAATGGATTTAACTTAACCCTTAAGTCTTAATGGCTGTGTAAATATTTACAGTACAAAGCAGATATAAATACATGTAATAGAAACTTAAATTTTTGACGCAGATAGTGTGGAATAAACCCCGCAATAAGGGTAATGAAAGTATAGAAATATTACAATTAAGCCAAATTGGAATTTTGATAAAAAATTTTTCATGAAGTACATGAATGGTGTCTTGGTGGTCAATTGCAGTCTTAAAATACAATTGAATTATTAATAAAAGAATATAGATATTTGTTTACAAACATTGTTTTTGTTATTTAAATGTGCGAAACGCTAAACAAAAGAATTCTTTACTTCACCAGCCAATAGTTGTCTGGTTGGCATATTAATAACAATAGGTGACGTCACTGATATCATTGCTATTCTATATCAGTGGTAATTTTTTCGTATTGAATGCAATTTAGTTTGAAAATAATTCAAGATTTACATAAATGTACAAGAGTACATTGATCACATTTGTATCATTAAATTTGCTAAAATTGGAGTATAATAAGTGTAAAATAGTGAGTAGACTAGCTGTTGAATAGTAAAATTATTAAGAATTTATAATTTTTGAGTGTAGGAGTTTGTTGGTGAGTAGCATAGTGTGGAGTTTTGTGGTGTTGCAGTAAGCTTTGGTGAGTTTGGGGATATGTATGTTGTGGTATTTGTGTAGGATGTGGCGTACAACTTTGTCAGTTCGGGCACGTTTGTTGTATTTGCTGTGGTAGTAAACTGTAGGTTTGTTATTGGAGCGGTGTGTTTTGTTAAGTCGTCGTCGTTTGTGATTGTAATAAGGTAGCCAAGGGTAGGAGTTGTCAGTAATAAGTTTGCTGGGGTAGTCTAAAGCAGTCAGTCGTAAAGTAAACAGTTTGTGTATAAAGCTGTAGTCGTCTTTGGTCTTTGACAGTCTGCTGTATCGTATTGTCTCAGTCTTGATGATGCCTGTGAAAATGTGTTGTGGATGATTTGATGAGAAGTGTGGATACATGTATTTGTGATGTGGTTTTTGGTAAATGTGATGGTGAATTTTGTGATACAGGATAGTGTGGTAATTGAGTGAAATTGTGAGGTCCAGGTAGTGAGTGGAATGACAGTTTGTAGTGAAAGTGATGGGGATTTGGGAAGGATATGTAGAGGATAAATGGGTGATATGGTTTGTAATGCTGTTTCTGTCAGTCAACATAAATCCATCGTCAATGTATCTACAAAAAATAAAAAGGCCAGTGGTGTCATTGTTTGAAAAAAAATGTAAGTTCGCTGAGCAGCAAAACCAAATCGGCAATTTGCCGACTATGGTAGCTGCCTATCGCAACCCCTTTGGTCTGTTGATAAATGTCCTGTCCAGAAAGGAAAAAATTACGGTCGTTAACAAAATTGTTTAAATTAAGTAAAAAGTCTCTGTAGAATGTTGGTAAGGCAAGTAATTTACAACTGGTGATGATGGCATGGATGGTGTCTGAAAATGAGATGTTGGTGTAGAGTGATGTAAAGTCAAAAGTTGTTAAAGTGAATTTGTCAATGTCGTCAACATAAAAATCGTGAAGTAAGTCTAAAAGGTCTGTTGAGTTGTAAATTAATGGGTAAGGTATATTTCGTTCTTCAAAAATGTCTTTCAGTCGTAAAATAATTTTGTCAAGTTCGGTACCAAGTAAACGTGAGGGGTTAGAGGTTGTCCAGCTGTGTGCAGTTATAATTGGTCGTCCAGTCAGTTTGTTAAGGTTTGAGGGTGAGGCAGCATCAGTTAGTTTATGTACTTTCGGTAGAAGTTTCATGTAGGGCAGTTGCAGTTTGTCTTGTGTAACAGTGTTAAGTAGTTGCTTGTCAGTCGAGGTTGTAAGCAGTTTGTTAAAGTGTATTTGTAGCTTGCGTAGTAATTTGTTGGAGTCTGTGATAGTCTTAGTTTGGTCAAAATTGTTAATTCGTTTGTAAGTAGAGGAGTCTGAAAGTTGTCTAGTGTATTCGTTTGTAAACCATGTGGTAGGCACAAGTGCCCATCCCATGTTCTTGTCTGTCTTTGTAAGGATTATGTCATTGCGTGTGTTCAGGTTGCGGATGTGGGATGTGAGTGACTGAGTGATGTTGAGGTGTTGTGGATTGATAAGGTTTTTAAAGTTTGAAGATTGTAGGTATTGTTTGAAGTAAGAAGTAGTGTTATGAACATAATCGATAATATGTAAATTAAAATGAGGTTTAGTTTGTTTTTCTTGAAGTAGTTTGACGGGATTCTTTTTGGTGTAAGGATGGTATCTGTTGTTAAAGTTTGAAGATTTCTTTCTGACAGGTTGGTTCGCGGCTTGGTGGGAGGTTCCTTTGCAGATAACTTTGGAGAGAGCGGAGTTGACTTCTGAAGATATTGTTTTCCTGAGGGTAGGGATGTTGATGTTGTCCGTAGTAGGTATAAAATTAGTTCCTTTGTTCAAAAGTTCAGTGAGGTCAGGTGGAAGGCTGATGTCAGTGAAGTTGTGTATTTTGTTGGTGGATGCTAGGTTTTCTTTTTCTGCTAGTAGTAGTGATTTCCGTACGAGATTGTGTTGAATTTCTAGGAGAAGAGCTGTATTCTGTTCCCAGAGGTAGATTCTTGATTGAATGTGATTAAGGAAATTGTTTAGATTAGTAGTAAGACTGTAGATGCGTTTACGTAGGAAGTAGCCATGGTTTCTGTTGAGTCTTTTTAGGTGTTGTACTCGCTTTAGATGTTCTGACTTTTCTTTTTCTTGGAGTTGCAGGATTTTATTTGTTAGTGTTTTGTTTTCATCTTCAAGGTATTTGATGGCTTGTAAGATAAGAGGAGGTGTTTGTTGAGTGCAGCTTTCAGTAGTGAAGGTAAGGTTTCCAGTGTTGGTCTTAAAACTTGTTGTAGATAGGTTGGATTGTAGGTTGTAAATGGTGGATTTATTTCTTTCTAAGATTGTTGATAGATGGTGAACTTGGAAGAGTAATTTTTTCTGTTTTAGTGTGAAGGAAGCAGATTTAAGAGTTTTCCATTTCCAGCGTCTGGTACTGGGGATGAAAGAGGGGCCTGGTCTAGCAGCCTGGCTACTCCTACTGCTGTTGTTGGCTTTACGTTGTTTCTTCTTTAACCTTTTTTTAGCTTTCTTCTTCTTGTTTTTTTCTGTTTTAGATGTTCCTAAGGGAAGGGAGGTCAACACAGGTGCAGTATTGTTAGATGAACTCCCCGGAGTCGCACCCGTTGGAGCATCAACGCAGAGGTCGGTGTCTTCGTTTCTTTTTCTTTTTTTGATTTTTCTGGAGGTGTTCGTAGTCCTCGTCATGATTTCTGTAAATCGATATGAGTTTTGGAGTTGTTAACTTTAAAATGAAGATAAGAAATGCGAAGAATGGAAAAATTATTAGTCAAAAAATAATAATTGAGAGATATTCATAATAACTAAGAGTTGAAAAAAGAAGACAAAGGGGACATGTGAGGAGGAGATTAATGAGTATGCTAAGGTATGCTTTTAAATTTAGTAATTAGTATTGTTAGATAAAAAACAAAAAAGGTCTGAGTGCATGTAAGAACACCAATACCATTCAAAGAGTTGACTAGAATAATAGTTGTATCCCTACTGTAGATACAGTCAATCGTTTTGTATTAAGTATATTAGTCAGTAGTTTCACTAGCAACCTTTGTGGCTTCCTTTGGTGTTGATATATGGGATCCCAGCAATGTGGGTTCCCACTCCACTGATGAGCAATCTCGTGATCAGCGGGTAAAAGGAAAGTAGTGTATGTAAGGGCGGGAATGTGAATTGATATAAAATTAACAAAAAGGTTAGTGGTTAAAATTGAGTGAGCGACCTCTGTAACACAGCACACTTCAAACTCAATTATGATAAAAAGTATTAAAATTAGTATAAAAATAAATAAATTAAATATTAAAATGGAAAAAAATTTTTTAAAATGAAATGTTATAGCAAAGCAACCATGAGCATAAAGTAAGGAATGGGGATAAAAATGTTGACTTGGAAGGTGGTAAAAAATTGCTAGTGGCAGGTGTTTTTTGAGCTGTTTGGGTGCTTGGGATAGGGTAGGGTGTTAAAATTCTAAGAGGGTAAGGGTAGGATTATTTATTTATCATATGGAAAACAAATACCTAAGGAGTATGTGTGGTGGGTTTGTAATGTAAAAGCATAATTACCTAGTAATGTGTGATTTATAAGGGATTATGAATTGATTGAATTTCTCCTTTCTCCATTTAGATATAGCCATTGACTATGGTAAAGGTCAAAATAGAACCACATGTGGCCTTTAGAATTGAGGTTTTGTATTATGAAGTCAATTTGCCTCGCTCTCTTTTCTCCTTTGGTATGTGATGCCCAATGCTGTGACGTTAAGATCCATTTTGATATAACTTCTGGTGAACAACCATTGCCAATGAAAAACAATAAAAGTTTGAAAGTGTCATTGTCTCCTGTAGGTTTTTTCCAGAAAAGTTGTTGTATGTCGGTGGGCCAGGTTTGGATGGAATAAAAGACGTCTCCGTTAAGTAAGTAAAAAAGTTGTAGGCGTTCATTTGTAATTTGTTGTCTTGATTGTTGCCATATGCGGGTGTTAAAAAACTGTATAGTGGAGATGTGATCTATTTCCATAAGTGTTTATGTTGTTGTAGCTGTAGAAAAGGTAAAAGGGTTATTAGAAAGAAAGATCTACTGTAGAGTTATTATTTGCATAAAGGTCTTGATAAAAGTTTTCTTGATTTTTTTATGGCTATTTTCGTTGATTAGTGTTCGGTCGATGGGTTGATTGAAAACTATTATATGTAGTTTGGACAAAAATATAGCTTGGGGTATGTGAAATGGGGTAAAGTTATTCCTTAAAGTGAATCCTTAAAGTGAATCAAATTTTCAGGGTTAGTTTCAGGTAATGGCTGTGAGAAAATCCTTTTTTGGGTTTGGTTTAGTGTAGGAGGGCTAGGTAGAAAATTTAAAATTTCTTTTGATTATAGAGAAGGTGGGTGGGATTGTATGGAGGGGATGGGGAGATAAATATCAAAGAGGAATAACAGCAACAACAAATCTTTATATTAAAAATAAACAACAGGAAAACAATTTAATATAATAGCATCGTTCTCTTTGTGGTTGCAGGATATAGCCTTGGCAATACTTATTAGAAAAGAACAATTTTTGTTCTGGGAAATATGATGATATTTTAAAGTAAAATTTTTTATTATATATAGAAAGGAGACAACCTTCGTTCTTAAAATGTTGGTTGAATTAATAATATTGAGAGTTGATGAGGGCTGAGGGTGTGGTAGGGGTAGGGGTAGGGGTAGGGGTAGGGGTTAATGTGTCTTGTGAGGGTTTGGGACCGGTTTCAAAACAACAACGAGGAGGGGAAATTGAGAATAATTTAGAATTGTTGTCGAAACATCAGTTAATAATGTGGAATAAAGATGGAGGTATTTATATGTAATACATAGTAATATCTGTAAATTGAAATTCGTTTCAGAGAAGTTGGATTGAGGAGTAGAAGTCAAGGAAACGAAATATCAATAAGAGGTTTGAGATAGATAGAGATGGAAAGAAATGGAAACCATCCGGCCGGGTAGAGGAAAAAAGGATGCATCGGCACCTAGGCTCCTAATGGTTGTGAGTCGTCAGGGGCAAAGCACAACCGAGCAAGGATGTTTCTAACCTGGTACCAGGTCAATGCCCGACATCCTCGTGCCGAGTCCTTGTTGAAGAAAACAAGAAAAATAGCGCAACTTACGGGAGAAATTTGGAAAACATATTGGAACTTACTCGGGCAAAATGCGGAGATAATACCGAGGAGAATAAATATGTAAACAAAAAAAATGGACTCAGAAATAAAAACTGAAAAGTATCAATTAAAAAGTGTAAAAACTGGCGTGTCTCCAAATGTATATTGAATGGAAATGTCATGAAAGGGGATTAAAATGTAAGAGGAGAGGGGCGTGTTAATAATTACACAAAGCTAATATAGATAGATACCTTATGAGATATGAAAGGACGCTGTTTTGTCGTTCAGGCAAAAAAGAAACCAATAAAAATTGTTGTTGTTGCCGGCTTCTTGTTTCTAGTCAGTGAAGTGGAAAGATCTTTATCTGGGATGGTCACGTCATTATGGCGTGATCGTATTGCGTGATCGCTATGACGCACCGGCAGCGCGCGATTGCTCTTGGGAATTGTTGAATTAGTTTTCTCGTGCTCTGTCGTTAGAGAAATTTATACCTCTGAATTGTCGAAAAAAACAAGTATATCTTGTGATAAAGGAGACAACGATGTGCTTTGGGAGTAGAAATGAAAAGGAAACGTTAACGTTGGGAAATCGAACGTTGTTGGAAGGGGATTTGTTGTTGAGATGCTTCGTTCCATCCTGGTTGGGTAAAAAGTATGGCGTCAGTTGAGCGGTGAGTCAAGTGCATTTAAAATCGGAACTTAGATAACCATTGTATCGTAGAGATAATTATAATGATCTAAGAAATGGTTGTTGAGATGTGCAATTCAATTCAAACATTAAGAATTTAAGTGAAATATTTATTAATGTAAGGATTTAATACATTAAAATTCGAATGGATTTAACTTAACCCTTAAGTCTTAATGGCTGTGTAAATATTTACAGTACAAAGCAGATATAAATACATGTAATAGAAACTTAAATTTTTGACGCAGATAGTGTGGAATAAACCCCGCAATAAGGGTAATGAAAGTATAGAAATATTACAATTAAGCCAAATTGGAATTTTGATAAAAAATTTTTCATGAAGTACATGAATGGTGTCTTGGTGGTCAATTGCAGTCTTAAAATACAATTGAATTATTAATAAAAGAATATAGATATTTGTTTACAAACATTGTTTTTGTTATTTAAATGTGCGAAACGCTAAACAAAAGAATTCTTTACTTCACCAGCCAATAGTTGTCTGGTTGGCATATTAATAACAATAGGTGACGTCACTGATATCATTGCTATTCTATATCAGTGGTAATTTTTTCGTATTGAATGCAATTTAGTTTGAAAATAATTCAAGATTTACATAAATGTACAAGAGTACATTGATCACATTTGTATCATTAAATTTGCTAAAATTGGAGTATAATAAGTGTAAAATAGTGAGTAGACTAGCTGTTGAATAGTAAAATTATTAAGAATTTATAATTTTTGAGTGTAGGAGTTTGTTGGTGAGTAGCATAGTGTGGAGTTTTGTGGTGTTGCAGTAAGCTTTGGTGAGTTTGGGGATATGTATGTTGTGGTATTTGTGTAGGATGTGGCGTACAACTTTGTCAGTTCGGGCACGTTTGTTGTATTTGCTGTGGTAGTAAACTGTAGGTTTGTTATTGGAGCGGTGTGTTTTGTTAAGTCGTCGTCGTTTGTGATTGTAATAAGGTAGCCAAGGGTAGGAGTTGTCAGTAATAAGTTTGCTGGGGTAGTCTAAAGCAGTCAGTCGTAAAGTAAACAGTTTGTGTATAAAGCTGTAGTCGTCTTTGGTCTTTGACAGTCTGCTGTATCGTATTGTCTCAGTCTTGATGATGCCTGTGAAAATGTGTTGTGGATGATTTGATGAGAAGTGTGGATACATGTATTTGTGATGTGGTTTTTGGTAAATGTGATGGTGAATTTTGTGATACAGGATAGTGTGGTAATTGAGTGAAATTGTGAGGTCCAGGTAGTGAGTGGAATGACAGTTTGTAGTGAAAGTGATGGGGATTTGGGAAGGATATGTAGAGGATAAATGGGTGATATGGTTTGTAATGCTGTTTCTGTCAGTCAACATAAATCCATCGTCAATGTATCTACAAAAAATAAAAAGGCCAGTGGTGTCATTGTTTGAAAAAAAATGTAAGTTCGCTGAGCAGCAAAACCAAATCGGCAATTTGCCGACTATGGTAGCTGCCTATCGCAACCCCTTTGGTCTGTTGATAAATGTCCTGTCCAGAAAGGAAAAAATTACGGTCGTTAACAAAATTGTTTAAATTAAGTAAAAAGTCTCTGTAGAATGTTGGTAAGGCAAGTAATTTACAACTGGTGATGATGGCATGGATGGTGTCTGAAAATGAGATGTTGGTGTAGAGTGATGTAAAGTCAAAAGTTGTTAAAGTGAATTTGTCAATGTCGTCAACATAAAAATCGTGAAGTAAGTCTAAAAGGTCTGTTGAGTTGTAAATTAATGGGTAAGGTATATTTCGTTCTTCAAAAATGTCTTTCAGTCGTAAAATAATTTTGTCAAGTTCGGTACCAAGTAAACGTGAGGGGTTAGAGGTTGTCCAGCTGTGTGCAGTTATAATTGGTCGTCCAGTCAGTTTGTTAAGGTTTGAGGGTGAGGCAGCATCAGTTAGTTTATGTACTTTCGGTAGAAGTTTCATGTAGGGCAGTTGCAGTTTGTCTTGTGTAACAGTGTTAAGTAGTTGCTTGTCAGTCGAGGTTGTAAGCAGTTTGTTAAAGTGTATTTGTAGCTTGCGTAGTAATTTGTTGGAGTCTGTGATAGTCTTAGTTTGGTCAAAATTGTTAATTCGTTTGTAAGTAGAGGAGTCTGAAAGTTGTCTAGTGTATTCGTTTGTAAACCATGTGGTAGGCACAAGTGCCCATCCCATGTTCTTGTCTGTCTTTGTAAGGATTATGTCATTGCGTGTGTTCAGGTTGCGGATGTGGGATGTGAGTGACTGAGTGATGTTGAGGTGTTGTGGATTGATAAGGTTTTTAAAGTTTGAAGATTGTAGGTATTGTTTGAAGTAAGAAGTAGTGTTATGAACATAATCGATAATATGTAAATTAAAATGAGGTTTAGTTTGTTTTTCTTGAAGTAGTTTGACGGGATTCTTTTTGGTGTAAGGATGGTATCTGTTGTTAAAGTTTGAAGATTTCTTTCTGACAGGTTGGTTCGCGGCTTGGTGGGAGGTTCCTTTGCAGATAACTTTGGAGAGAGCGGAGTTGACTTCTGAAGATATTGTTTTCCTGAGGGTAGGGATGTTGATGTTGTCCGTAGTAGGTATAAAATTAGTTCCTTTGTTCAAAAGTTCAGTGAGGTCAGGTGGAAGGCTGATGTCAGTGAAGTTGTGTATTTTGTTGGTGGATGCTAGGTTTTCTTTTTCTGCTAGTAGTAGTGATTTCCGTACGAGATTGTGTTGAATTTCTAGGAGAAGAGCTGTATTCTGTTCCCAGAGGTAGATTCTTGATTGAATGTGATTAAGGAAATTGTTTAGATTAGTAGTAAGACTGTAGATGCGTTTACGTAGGAAGTAGCCATGGTTTCTGTTGAGTCTTTTTAGGTGTTGTACTCGCTTTAGATGTTCTGACTTTTCTTTTTCTTGGAGTTGCAGGATTTTATTTGTTAGTGTTTTGTTTTCATCTTCAAGGTATTTGATGGCTTGTAAGATAAGAGGAGGTGTTTGTTGAGTGCAGCTTTCAGTAGTGAAGGTAAGGTTTCCAGTGTTGGTCTTAAAACTTGTTGTAGATAGGTTGGATTGTAGGTTGTAAATGGTGGATTTATTTCTTTCTAAGATTGTTGATAGATGGTGAACTTGGAAGAGTAATTTTTTCTGTTTTAGTGTGAAGGAAGCAGATTTAAGAGTTTTCCATTTCCAGCGTCTGGTACTGGGGATGAAAGAGGGGCCTGGTCTAGCAGCCTGGCTACTCCTACTGCTGTTGTTGGCTTTACGTTGTTTCTTCTTTAACCTTTTTTTAGCTTTCTTCTTCTTGTTTTTTTCTGTTTTAGATGTTCCTAAGGGAAGGGAGGTCAACACAGGTGCAGTATTGTTAGATGAACTCCCCGGAGTCGCACCCGTTGGAGCATCAACGCAGAGGTCGGTGTCTTCGTTTCTTTTTCTTTTTTTGATTTTTCTGGAGGTGTTCGTAGTCCTCGTCATGATTTCTGTAAATCGATATGAGTTTTGGAGTTGTTAACTTTAAAATGAAGATAAGAAATGCGAAGAATGGAAAAATTATTAGTCAAAAAATAATAATTGAGAGATATTCATAATAACTAAGAGTTGAAAAAAGAAGACAAAGGGGACATGTGAGGAGGAGATTAATGAGTATGCTAAGGTATGCTTTTAAATTTAGTAATTAGTATTGTTAGATAAAAAACAAAAAAGGTCTGAGTGCATGTAAGAACACCAATACCATTCAAAGAGTTGACTAGAATAATAGTTGTATCCCTACTGTAGATACAGTCAATCGTTTTGTATTAAGTATATTAGTCAGTAGTTTCACTAGCAACCTTTGTGGCTTCCTTTGGTGTTGATATATGGGATCCCAGCAATGTGGGTTCCCACTCCACTGATGAGCAATCTCGTGATCAGCGGGTAAAAGGAAAGTAGTGTATGTAAGGGCGGGAATGTGAATTGATATAAAATTAACAAAAAGGTTAGTGGTTAAAATTGAGTGAGCGACCTCTGTAACACAGCACACTTCAAACTCAATTATGATAAAAAGTATTAAAATTAGTATAAAAATAAATAAATTAAATATTAAAATGGAAAAAAATTTTTTAAAATGAAATGTTATAGCAAAGCAACCATGAGCATAAAGTAAGGAATGGGGATAAAAATGTTGACTTGGAAGGTGGTAAAAAATTGCTAGTGGCAGGTGTTTTTTGAGCTGTTTGGGTGCTTGGGATAGGGTAGGGTGTTAAAATTCTAAGAGGGTAAGGGTAGGATTATTTATTTATCATATGGAAAACAAATACCTAAGGAGTATGTGTGGTGGGTTTGTAATGTAAAAGCATAATTACCTAGTAATGTGTGATTTATAAGGGATTATGAATTGATTGAATTTCTCCTTTCTCCATTTAGATATAGCCATTGACTATGGTAAAGGTCAAAATAGAACCACATGTGGCCTTTAGAATTGAGGTTTTGTATTATGAAGTCAATTTGCCTCGCTCTCTTTTCTCCTTTGGTATGTGATGCCCAATGCTGTGACGTTAAGATCCATTTTGATATAACTTCTGGTGAACAACCATTGCCAATGAAAAACAATAAAAGTTTGAAAGTGTCATTGTCTCCTGTAGGTTTTTTCCAGAAAAGTTGTTGTATGTCGGTGGGCCAGGTTTGGATGGAATAAAAGACGTCTCCGTTAAGTAAGTAAAAAAGTTGTAGGCGTTCATTTGTAATTTGTTGTCTTGATTGTTGCCATATGCGGGTGTTAAAAAACTGTATAGTGGAGATGTGATCTATTTCCATAAGTGTTTATGTTGTTGTAGCTGTAGAAAAGGTAAAAGGGTTATTAGAAAGAAAGATCTACTGTAGAGTTATTATTTGCATAAAGGTCTTGATAAAAGTTTTCTTGATTTTTTTATGGCTATTTTCGTTGATTAGTGTTCGGTCGATGGGTTGATTGAAAACTATTATATGTAGTTTGGACAAAAATATAGCTTGGGGTATGTGAAATGGGGTAAAGTTATTCCTTAAAGTGAATCCTTAAAGTGAATCAAATTTTCAGGGTTAGTTTCAGGTAATGGCTGTGAGAAAATCCTTTTTTGGGTTTGGTTTAGTGTAGGAGGGCTAGGTAGAAAATTTAAAATTTCTTTTGATTATAGAGAAGGTGGGTGGGATTGTATGGAGGGGATGGGGAGATAAATATCAAAGAGGAATAACAGCAACAACAAATCTTTATATTAAAAATAAACAACAGGAAAACAATTTAATATAATAGCATCGTTCTCTTTGTGGTTGCAGGATATAGCCTTGGCAATACTTATTAGAAAAGAACAATTTTTGTTCTGGGAAATATGATGATATTTTAAAGTAAAAATTTTTATTATATATAGAAAGGAGACAACCTTCGTTCTTAAAATGTTGGTTGAATTAATAATATTGAGAGTTGATGAGGGCTGAGGGTGTGGTAGGGGTAGGGGTAGGGGTAGGGGTAGGGGTTAATGTGTCTTGTGAGGGTTTGGGACCGGTTTCAAAACAACAACGAGGAGGGGAAATTGAGAATAATTTAGAATTGTTGTCGAAACATCAGTTAATAATGTGGAATAAAGATGGAGGTATTTATATGTAATACATAGTAATATCTGTAAATTGAAATTCGTTTCAGAGAAGTTGGATTGAGGAGTAGAAGTCAAGGAAACGAAATATCAATAAGAGGTTTGAGATAGATAGAGATGGAAAGAAATGGAAACCATCCGGCCGGGTAGAGGAAAAAAGGATGCATCGGCACCTAGGCTCCTAATGGTTGTGAGTCGTCAGGGGCAAAGCACAACCGAGCAAGGATGTTTCTAACCTGGTACCAGGTCAATGCCCGACATCCTCGTGCCGAGTCCTTGTTGAAGAAAACAAGAAAAATAGCGCAACTTACGGGAGAAATTTGGAAAACATATTGGAACTTACTCGGGCAAAATGCGGAGATAATACCGAGGAGAATAAATATGTAAACAAAAAAAATGGACTCAGAAATAAAAACTGAAAAGTATCAATTAAAAAGTGTAAAAACTGGCGTGTCTCCAAATGTATATTGAATGGAAATGTCATGAAAGGGGATTAAAATGTAAGAGGAGAGGGGCGTGTTAATAATTACACAAAGCTAATATAGATAGATACCTTATGAGATATGAAAGGACGCTGTTTTGTCGTTCAGGCAAAAAAGAAACCAATAAAAATTGTTGTTGTTGCCGGCTTCTTGTTTCTAGTCAGTGAAGTGGAAAGATCTTTATCTGGGATGGTCACGTCATTATGGCGTGATCGTATTGCGTGATCGCTATGACGCACCGGCAGCGCGCGATTGCTCTTGGGAATTGTTGAATTAGTTTTCTCGTGCTCTGTCGTTAGAGAAATTTATACCTCTGAATTGTCGAAAAAAACAAGTATATCTTGTGATAAAGGAGACAACGATGTGCTTTGGGAGTAGAAATGAAAAGGAAACGTTAACGTTGGGAAATCGAACGTTGTTGGAAGGGGATTTGTTGTTGAGATGCTTCGTTCCATCCTGGTTGGGTAAAAAGTATGGCGTCAGTTGAGCGGTGAGTCAAGTGCATTTAAAATCGGAACTTAGATAACCATTGTATCGTAGAGATAATTATAATGATCTAAGAAATGGTTGTTGAGATGTGCAATTCAATTCAAACATTAAGAATTTAAGTGAAATATTTATTAATGTAAGGATTTAATACATTAAAATTCGAATGGATTTAACTTAACCCTTAAGTCTTAATGGCTGTGTAAATATTTACAGTACAAAGCAGATATAAATACATGTAATAGAAACTTAAATTTTTGACGCAGATAGTGTGGAATAAACCCCGCAATAAGGGTAATGAAAGTATAGAAATATTACAATTAAGCCAAATTGGAATTTTGATAAAAAATTTTTCATGAAGTACATGAATGGTGTCTTGGTGGTCAATTGCAGTCTTAAAATACAATTGAATTATTAATAAAAGAATATAGATATTTGTTTACAAACATTGTTTTTGTTATTTAAATGTGCGAAACGCTAAACAAAAGAATTCTTTACTTCACCAGCCAATAGTTGTCTGGTTGGCATATTAATAACAATAGGTGACGTCACTGATATCATTGCTATTCTATATCAGTGGTAATTTTTTCGTATTGAATGCAATTTAGTTTGAAAATAATTCAAGATTTACATAAATGTACAAGAGTACATTGATCACATTTGTATCATTAAATTTGCTAAAATTGGAGTATAATAAGTGTAAAATAGTGAGTAGACTAGCTGTTGAATAGTAAAATTATTAAGAATTTATAATTTTTGAGTGTAGGAGTTTGTTGGTGAGTAGCATAGTGTGGAGTTTTGTGGTGTTGCAGTAAGCTTTGGTGAGTTTGGGGATATGTATGTTGTGGTATTTGTGTAGGATGTGGCGTACAACTTTGTCAGTTCGGGCACGTTTGTTGTATTTGCTGTGGTAGTAAACTGTAGGTTTGTTATTGGAGCGGTGTGTTTTGTTAAGTCGTCGTCGTTTGTGATTGTAATAAGGTAGCCAAGGGTAGGAGTTGTCAGTAATAAGTTTGCTGGGGTAGTCTAAAGCAGTCAGTCGTAAAGTAAACAGTTTGTGTATAAAGCTGTAGTCGTCTTTGGTCTTTGACAGTCTGCTGTATCGTATTGTCTCAGTCTTGATGATGCCTGTGAAAATGTGTTGTGGATGATTTGATGAGAAGTGTGGATACATGTATTTGTGATGTGGTTTTTGGTAAATGTGATGGTGAATTTTGTGATACAGGATAGTGTGGTAATTGAGTGAAATTGTGAGGTCCAGGTAGTGAGTGGAATGACAGTTTGTAGTGAAAGTGATGGGGATTTGGGAAGGATATGTAGAGGATAAATGGGTGATATGGTTTGTAATGCTGTTTCTGTCAGTCAACATAAATCCATCGTCAATGTATCTACAAAAAATAAAAAGGCCAGTGGTGTCATTGTTTGAAAAAAAATGTAAGTTCGCTGAGCAGCAAAACCAAATCGGCAATTTGCCGACTATGGTAGCTGCCTATCGCAACCCCTTTGGTCTGTTGATAAATGTCCTGTCCAGAAAGGAAAAAATTACGGTCGTTAACAAAATTGTTTAAATTAAGTAAAAAGTCTCTGTAGAATGTTGGTAAGGCAAGTAATTTACAACTGGTGATGATGGCATGGATGGTGTCTGAAAATGAGATGTTGGTGTAGAGTGATGTAAAGTCAAAAGTTGTTAAAGTGAATTTGTCAATGTCGTCAACATAAAAATCGTGAAGTAAGTCTAAAAGGTCTGTTGAGTTGTAAATTAATGGGTAAGGTATATTTCGTTCTTCAAAAATGTCTTTCAGTCGTAAAATAATTTTGTCAAGTTCGGTACCAAGTAAACGTGAGGGGTTAGAGGTTGTCCAGCTGTGTGCAGTTATAATTGGTCGTCCAGTCAGTTTGTTAAGGTTTGAGGGTGAGGCAGCATCAGTTAGTTTATGTACTTTCGGTAGAAGTTTCATGTAGGGCAGTTGCAGTTTGTCTTGTGTAACAGTGTTAAGTAGTTGCTTGTCAGTCGAGGTTGTAAGCAGTTTGTTAAAGTGTATTTGTAGCTTGCGTAGTAATTTGTTGGAGTCTGTGATAGTCTTAGTTTGGTCAAAATTGTTAATTCGTTTGTAAGTAGAGGAGTCTGAAAGTTGTCTAGTGTATTCGTTTGTAAACCATGTGGTAGGCACAAGTGCCCATCCCATGTTCTTGTCTGTCTTTGTAAGGATTATGTCATTGCGTGTGTTCAGGTTGCGGATGTGGGATGTGAGTGACTGAGTGATGTTGAGGTGTTGTGGATTGATAAGGTTTTTAAAGTTTGAAGATTGTAGGTATTGTTTGAAGTAAGAAGTAGTGTTATGAACATAATCGATAATATGTAAATTAAAATGAGGTTTAGTTTGTTTTTCTTGAAGTAGTTTGACGGGATTCTTTTTGGTGTAAGGATGGTATCTGTTGTTAAAGTTTGAAGATTTCTTTCTGACAGGTTGGTTCGCGGCTTGGTGGGAGGTTCCTTTGCAGATAACTTTGGAGAGAGCGGAGTTGACTTCTGAAGATATTGTTTTCCTGAGGGTAGGGATGTTGATGTTGTCCGTAGTAGGTATAAAATTAGTTCCTTTGTTCAAAAGTTCAGTGAGGTCAGGTGGAAGGCTGATGTCAGTGAAGTTGTGTATTTTGTTGGTGGATGCTAGGTTTTCTTTTTCTGCTAGTAGTAGTGATTTCCGTACGAGATTGTGTTGAATTTCTAGGAGAAGAGCTGTATTCTGTTCCCAGAGGTAGATTCTTGATTGAATGTGATTAAGGAAATTGTTTAGATTAGTAGTAAGACTGTAGATGCGTTTACGTAGGAAGTAGCCATGGTTTCTGTTGAGTCTTTTTAGGTGTTGTACTCGCTTTAGATGTTCTGACTTTTCTTTTTCTTGGAGTTGCAGGATTTTATTTGTTAGTGTTTTGTTTTCATCTTCAAGGTATTTGATGGCTTGTAAGATAAGAGGAGGTGTTTGTTGAGTGCAGCTTTCAGTAGTGAAGGTAAGGTTTCCAGTGTTGGTCTTAAAACTTGTTGTAGATAGGTTGGATTGTAGGTTGTAAATGGTGGATTTATTTCTTTCTAAGATTGTTGATAGATGGTGAACTTGGAAGAGTAATTTTTTCTGTTTTAGTGTGAAGGAAGCAGATTTAAGAGTTTTCCATTTCCAGCGTCTGGTACTGGGGATGAAAGAGGGGCCTGGTCTAGCAATAAAATGTTGGGTCTCATAAGGTATCTATCTATATTATTGGTTTCTTTTTTGCCTGAACGACAAAACAGCGTCCTTTCATATCTCATAAGGTATCTATCTATATTAGCTTTGTGTAATTATTAACACGCCCCTCTCCTCTTACATTTTAATCCCCTTTCATGACATTTCCATTCAATATACATTTGGAGACACGCCAGTTTTTACACTTTTTAATTGATACTTTTCAGTTTTTATTTCTGAGTCCATTTTTTTTGTTTACATATTTATTCTCCTCGGTATTATCTCCGCATTTTGCCCGAGTAAGTTCCAATATGTTTTCCAAATTTCTCCCGTAAGTTGCGCTATTTTTCTTGTTTTCTTCAACAAGGACTCGGCACGAGGATGTCGGGCATTGACCTGGTACCAGGTTAGAAACATCCTTGCTCGGTTGTGCTTTGCCCCTGACGACTCACAACCATTAGGAGCCTAGGTGCCGATGCATCCTTTTTTCCTCTACCCGGCCGGATGGTTTCCATTTCTTTCCATCTCTATCTATCTCAAACCTCTTGCTTATTGATATTTCGTTTCCTTGACTTCTACTCCTCAATCCAACTTCTCTGAAACGAATTTCAATTTACAGATATTACTATGTATTACATATAAATACCTCCATCTTTATTCCACATTATTAACTGATGTTTCGACAACAATTCTAAATTATTCTCAATTTCCCCTCCTCGTTGTTGTTTTGAAACCGGTCCCAAACCCTCACAAGACACATTAACCCCTACCCCTACCCCTACCCCTACCCCTACCACACCCTCAGCCCTCATCAACTCTCAATATTATTAATTCAACCAACATTTTAAGAACGAAGGTTGTCTCCTTTCTATATATAATAAAAATTTTTACTTTAAAATATCATCATATTTCCCAGAACAAAAATTGTTCTTTTCTAATAAGTATTACCAAGGCTATATCCTGCAACCACAAAGAGAACGATGCTATATTAAATTGTTTTCCTGTTGTTTATTTTTAATATAAAGATTTGTTGTTGCTGTTATTCCTCTTTGATATTTATCTCCCCATCCCCTCCATACAATCCCACCCACCTTCTCTATAATCAAAAGAAATTTTAAATTTTCTACCTAGCCCTCCTACACTAAACCAAACCCAAAAAAGGATTTTCTCACAGCCATTACCTGAAACTAACCCTGAAAATTTGATTCACTTTAAGGATTCACTTTAAGGAATAACTTTACCCCATTTCACATACCCCAAGCTATATTTTCGTCCAAACTACATATAATAGTTTTCAATCAACCCATCGACCGAACACTAATCAACGAAAATAGCCATAAAAAAATCAAGAAAACTTTTATCAAGACCTTTATGCAAATAATAACTCTACAGTAGATCTTTCTTTCTAATAACCCTTTTACCTTTTCTACAGCTACAACAACATAAACACTTATGGAAATAGATCACATCTCCACTATACAGTTTTTTAACACCCGCATATGGCAACAATCAAGACAACAAATTACAAATGAACGCCTACAACTTTTTTACTTACTTAACGGAGACGTCTTTTATTCCATCCAAACCTGGCCCACCGACATACAACAACTTTTCTGGAAAAAACCTACAGGAGACAATGACACTTTCAAACTTTTATTGTTTTTCATTGGCAATGGTTGTTCACCAGAAGTTATATCAAAATGGATCTTAACGTCACAGCATTGGGCATCACATACCAAAGGAGAAAAGAGAGCGAGGCAAATTGACTTCATAATACAAAACCTCAATTCAACCTAGCAACTTAATACTTTGTATTAAGTATATTAGTCAGTAGTTTCACTAGCAACCTTTGTGGCTTCCTTTGGTGTTGATATATGGGATCCCAGCAATGTGGGTTCCCACTCCACTGATGAGCAATCTCGTGATCAGTGGGTAAAAGGGAAGTAGTGTATGTAAGGGCGGGAATGTGAATTGATATAAAATTAACAAAAAGGTTAGTGGTTAAAATTGAGCGAGCGACCTCTGTAACACAGCACACTTCAAACTCAATTATGATAAAAAGTATTAAAATTAGTATAAAAATAAATAAATTAAATTAAATTAAAATGGAAAAAAAATTTAAAATGAAATGTTATAGCAAAGCAACCATGAGCATAAAGTAAGGAATGGGAATAAAAATGTTGACTTGGAAGGTGGTAAAAAATTGCTAGTGGCAGGTGTTTTTTGAGCTGTTTGGGTGCTTGGGATAGGGTAGGGTGTTAAAATTCTAAGAGGGTAAGGGTAGGATTATTTATTTATCATATGGAAAACAAATACCTAAGGAGTATGTGTGGTGGGTTTGTAATGTAAAAGCATAATTACCTAGTAATGTGTGATTTATAAGGGATTATGAATTGATTGAATTTCTCCTTTCTCCATTTAGATATAGCCATTGACTATGGTAAAGGTCAAAATAGAACCACATGTGGCCTTTAGAATTGAGGTTTTGTATTATGAAGTCAATTTGCCTCGCTCTCTTTTCTCCTTTGGTATGTGATGCCCAATGCTGTGACGTTAAGATCCATTTTGATATAACTTCTGGTGAACAACCATTGCCAATGAAAAACAATAAAAGTTTGAAAGTGTCATTGTCTCCTGTAGGTTTTTTCCAGAAAAGTTGTTGTATGTCGGTGGGCCAGGTTTGGATGGAATAAAAGACGTCTCCGTTAAGTAAGTAAAAAAGTTGTAGGCGTTCATTGAGTTATTTTTTTGTAAAAAAAATATCTCTTAGTCGGCGCGTCGAGTATGTTATGGACGGGTCAATGGATCAGTGAGTCAGTGAGAGATGTATGTATGTCACACCAATCAGATCGGATCTACTATAAACAGCCAATCAAATTTCTTGTTTTAAAAGTAAATGGTATATGAGAAGATTTGATTCCGATACAGTTCAGAACTGCCATATTTATTCTTCTATAAAAGAGGAGGAAGTATTCATATATTGGGTTTACTTCGGCATTTTCTGTGAGTTAGGCTTAGGATTTTAGTTATGGACGAGATGAGCCTTGAGGTATGAAACAGTGTGTGAGGTAGTTGTATGCAAATGGCGAGATGTTTTTATTTTTAGTTACAAAGGTAACTTGATATTTTTGTTTTTCACAAGGAGTAAATTCAATTAGACGTCACGCATCGTTGCTTCTAGTTCTTACGAAATGTTTTAGAGGAGACGAGACTATTTTGATTTGAGTTCGGTAACGGTTACTGTGTTCTTGTTGCGTGCAAATATAACGAGATTTTTATTTTTTCGTTACAAAGGGTAATTTGACACTTGTTTTTCACAAGGGAGTAAATTCAATTAGAGCTGGCAAATCATCACCTGGCTACTCCTACTGCTGTTGTTGGCTTTACGTTGTTGTTTCTTCTTTAACCTTTTTTTAGCTTTCTTCTTTCTTCTTTCTTTTTTAGCGTAAAAAGCTCCGGGCTTATACAACTTCGTAAGGGGTTGTGGATGCGTTTATATCCGAGGGGGTTTATCAGCGCTATGAATAACCATTTCAAAATGACTGAGCTACAGCAGTGTTGATCGAAATACGTTTTTTATATACTGTTTCTTAATTAAACTTTAAAACATCATAATAAATCGATTTCATTTCATTTTAAATTGGAGAGAGGCTTATATCCAGAGGGCCTTATAATCAGAAGTAACTTTTGTGTTACAGGTAAGCGGCAGTTTACAGTATGCGTTCTTCTTTATGTAAATTTTAAAAAGCTGACAAGCTGACCTTTTTGATTTGTGAATTGTGGAACCTCGAAACATCCACTCAGTAATTTACAGGGTTCTGTAGGACCAATTAACAAATGGTAAACGCCATGGTGTACACTATTTAAGAGCACTTTTTCCGGCCGTGTTTACATAGCCTCATCTAAACACGAGGAGAGAGTTCGAGACAGTTTTATAAAATAATTGAGCCACTATGCGCGCCATCATTGGTCGATAGGTATGTTTCGATGAGAGTATGTAAACACGGTTGTGACGTTTTAGATTCGCGCGTATTTTGAGAATTATTTGATAAAAGCAATAGAGCACTTTTTGCGTGTTTATATAGCCTCATCTAAACACTCGGAGGGCTGGGAGAATTCTCGAAAGTTATGCAAATTCTCGACTATGTCTCGGGTTTGCATAACTGTCTCGAATCCCTCCCAACTCTCCTCGTGTTTAGATGAGGCTATATAAACACGGAAAAATGCTCTATTGCTTAAATGGTAAACGCCATGGCGTTATAAATTTTATTATTTTGTAAAAGCAATTGAGCACTTTTTCCGTGTTCATATAGCCTCATCTAAACACGAGGAGGGTTGGGAGAGTTCGAGACAGTTATGCAAACCCTTGACTACGTCTCGGGTTTGCATAACTTCCGAGAATTCTCCCAACCCTCTGAGTGTTTAGATGAGGCTTTATAAACACGGAAAAAGTGCTCAATTGCTTTTACAAAATAATTCTCAAAAATACGCGCGAATCTAAAACGTCACAACCGTGTTTACATTCTTTCATCTAAACACACCTATCGACCAATGAGAGCGCGCATAGTGGCTCAATTATTTCATAGTGAGTTATGGATGCACGCGGGAGGTTGCTAAGCACGAAAGAAGCGTAAGAGTCGCACGAGGCGATAGCCGAGTTCGACTCTAGCTCCTTGAGCTCTCTTGAGTGCTTAGCAAACCTCCCAAGTGCATCCATAACTCGATAGTGTACGCCATGGCGTTTACCATTTGTTTTATAACATTACATTGAGGCATTGCTTTGCAAACATTAGCAAACACGTCAGCAGCGTACACCCATGGGCAAATTAGACATTGAATCAGCCAATCACTTTGCTTTAGGTATCTTATAATATCAATTCACAAAGCAAATGTGGCCCTACATTGTCCATTGTTTGACAAAGAGAACGGCTCATTGATGGCAAACGATCGCTAAGGACTAGGAACGAGTAGAATTTTGATAAAATAGTGATAGCTTGTTCTCTGACTCGCTGCAATCCTCTGTGACTGAATGCAACATCACAAACTACGCGACGTACGCCGTCACTGGCCTTGTAGTTTACGATACAAAAACGAAGTATCTTGACGACAGGAAAGTTAACGCTGTAGAGAAAAAGGTGGATGTGTTTAAAGAATTTTGATCGAATTAAGCAAAGCCAGGGAACGACATAGTTTAGTCCTCATTTATCATGATTGCAGGTCAAAATTGCTTCAATGAGATCAGTACGCGTGTAGTGATTCAGTGGTACAAATCCACTAATTGGGATTAAAAGCTACCGATAGCCAAGATTAAAGCAGGAAGTCGGTGCGTTTTCCATGAATGATCCTCTATCCCAATTACACTCGCCGAAATACAAATCCTTTCAGTTCTTTATTGAAATAAGGTGCAAGGGTCAAACATAGGAAAGGAATGCCTGTAACACGATTTGAATCAAAACTTGCTAAAACAGCTGGCAAACTTCAAGAGCTGTTATAGATGATAGATCACATGATAAATAAAGCCGAAGTGAGCAGTTCGTTACCAGGAACAGTGCTCTTTTACAGTTATCAGCTCACAATTTCAGCAAGCAAAGTTTTTAGATCGTTTTCACGTGGCGTCATCGTTTTCTAAAATCGAAAACTAAAGAGCCACCAAAGTTTTTATCCCCATCAGGCATAAGAGGGGGCTAAATTTATAGCTGTTTACAATTTTACAGCTCAATAGAAAGCTTCGTTTGGAAACCAGCGTATTTTGAACTTCAGAGCTATGGCGGTGCCTGACACAAAGCTACGATCGCATTTGTCGAAAAACATACACCTATCTCATGATTTTTAGCTTTTTTTAGAAATTAAAGCAATCGGGGGAAAAGTTCAGTTATGTAAATGCCTAGATAGCCAAAGTAAGTTCCAGATGTTTACACTATTTTCCGACCGCCATATTGGTGCACCGAAGAAGTGCACCAACATGGCTCTATTGGGCTCTGTAAATTTCTGCGACACATTTCGACGATTATCTGCAGTTTGGGAAAACGCACAGAACTAAAACTTGGAGAAGTGTCTTCTTTATTTATTTCCTATAAAATCACGATTCCTTGATTTTATCCACAGAATGGTTTTCGATTTTTTGTTTTATTGCGTGACGGTGAAAACGATCTATAGGCTTCTAATATTTCAGATATCACATTTTGTTGCAATTGTTGAGATGATAAAATAGATTCCGGCCATACACGCATTATGGCCGATCTATACGGTTTATCTATATTGCAGATGCTTGAAAATCAACAGTGCAGATTTGCGGGTATATCAGCAACAAGCGATGTAACTATCTTTTTTTAATCGATTTTTAGAGCAACTGGCAGAATTCTAGCGTGCTCATTGGTTGAGAGCACGGTCGAGGAGAGAAAAATTTTATAGAACGTAAACGCGAAAATGCCCGGAAATGCATCTGAGAGCTTATTTCTGAAATTTCGGACAATCGTTTTTTGTGTCGGTAGAAAGGGAAACCGGGTCCATCATTTTTTAAGTCGCATCTGATGGTTAATAATAACAGACTAAGAAATGATACAATTGAGCAAAAGTGTTATTCCTCTCTATTTAAACTGTAGCTGATTTTCCTTTCCTGGAATGGTAAGCTACAGTCACGTGGGGCTAAAGTAAAAACCTGTAAGAAAGAATTTCCACTCAGTCTTAGAGTTGCTTGCGCTACTTTTCCGCGCGACTATCCTTAAGCTTGCAAATCACGATTTAGCGTTTCATCGTTTACCTTATCAACTGCAATGTCAAGAATCACACAGTCTGTTTCGTTTCGTTCACCATTATCTCCTGCTCCCTCTCCTGGATCGCGGAGCATGTTTTAGAACATTTTAGACTCCAGTTTTTCAATGGAATCGTTTCTCAGTCAGCTTTCCCGTAAACCTGCGATTATACCCTCCCTCCCTTAAAAAACCCTTCTGATCGCAGGTCAGCATTCCCAACAGGCACCCCAAGCTCGTGTATGTGTAGTATATAGTATGTGACTATCGTGGCTAAATATAACGCAACGAACGCTTGTATGGGAAATTAACTTTAGGCCGAAATGTGCTAAAATAAAGCTATGAATGTGCAAATAAAGTTCACTCACGTCAACATAGGGTGACGGTCTTTGTGCAGTTTGGGCGCAAATTCTCCTATTTGTGTCCATTATAGACCGTTTTGTGGCTTACGAAATTTTTGTCGTTGGTTGCAGTCTCCCCTAATAAAGCGAAGCACTTCCGGGGAGACGCCAGCCAACGACTGTACAAGCGTTCGTTGCGTTATATTTAGCCACAACATTCCCTTCTGAGCTTGGGCTGCCTGTGCTTTCCCGCGCCGCTCTCCTCCGCAGCGTGCGCGCTTGCCTTCGTTCCCAGTTCTTAGCGGTTAGAAACAATATGGCGGATATTTATGACTTCATTGTGTCTGTTTTTCAGTTTTTGGTACTGCTTGGCCCAAGATCTGCCGCTGCCAAATTTAATTCATAACCCAGACAATAACATCATTAATGCCCTGTTTAATGTCGATTTCACGAAAAGTGCAGATGCGCAAACAGGAAAAAGGATGGCAAAGATAGTTTACAAATACAGGTAAACACTAAGCTTAGTTAAGGTGGCTGGTAACAGCTTGTTTACCATAGATTTAACGTGTTGTCTGATAACATTATATCATTAGCATTGTGGTTTGCAGCCCCCTTAATGGGCAAGTTAGTTTTATTGGGCAACAAGAGAAACTTGGTCAAAGGGTTTTTAAAGCAGTTCTATTTGTTTCGAGAAATTACAACGTCACTAAAAGACAGTGAGAAACACTACTGGTAATCAATATACAATAAGGTGAGACTCAAGCTTCAATTTTTTTGTGTGTCGTATTATTGATATGCCGTCCCAATGTTCTACATGTAGCATGATCTATATGATAGATTCATGGATTCAAATGTAAGATTACTTTCTTTCCATATGCAGGCCTATGGCCCTCATTTGTGCTTGATTGTTTTGTAAATATTTGGGCAAATCACAAAATATTTTTAGGAAAGTGGTTCATCCCCCCCCACCCCATGGAAAAAATTGCCCATATGCCTATGATGCAACATACACACAAGACACTTTGGGAAGGTTAGGTCTAATGCTGTTGAGTATACATTGGCTTTCTTTTATTCTGTTCAGCTGTATTTTCTTTGTCATGGTATAAATGTGAATATGGGGCTTTGTTTTCAATTTAGCAATTAAAGGAAAATATGATCGTTGCCATTTGCAAAACATTTTAAACAATTTAATGTTATTAAAATTAATGATGAGATCAAGATTTCTATTGCGTGAATGTTGCCAATGGGGAGGCTGAGCCAACTATCATGCATAATAAAGCAAGAGCAAAGAGCAAATAATCTTATAAATATTGTTTTGGCATAATTCTGCTTTTTTCCAGTAAAAACTAATGACAAAAAATCACGACGTTTCAACCTGTCCAAGGTCATTTTCAAATGCAAGTAGAAATATATAAAATTAGCAGTAAAAATACTTAAAAATGTCACGAACAGTAGAATGCAATAAAATATGTGAGATAAGTGATAAAAATATTTACAAAGTTAAAAAGGGGACCTAAAACAATGAGACTAAAATAACACTAATAAGCATAAAGAAATGATCTAAACAAATAATTTAGTGCAAATTGAATCATGCTGTTTGGTCAGTGTTGGCTTTAGTTCTTTGATAAAAAGCACTTTGAAAGTAAAGACAGTGAAATCATTTTGTTCTGACAATTCCTTTACAAGATTTTAAAACTTTGCTCAGTGTCATCCAGCTTCTTATCATGTTGCTCCCTAAGCCGGGGCTGATCCTTTGTGTTTTTCCATTGTTGGTGTAGGTGTTGGCAAGTGTAGCCTCATAACCTGCATCGCACAGGTCACACTTGTTTGTCTTTCCCCACTTTGATTTCATCCTTGATCTTTCGACTTATGTTAACTGGGCTTATATCTGCGTTGATCTTTCGACTGAGGTCGCCAAGCTGTCTGCGTACTGCGTTTACAGATTTCTGGTCTTTAAGAGGCAGCACAATTCTAATTGGAGCTTCTCTCTTCTCAGATACTTGGGTATGTGAATCCTCAGACACTTTTTAATCATTGAATAAGGCGGATGGTAGACTACACAAGATTTTCAGGGTAGCACAGTCGGGCAAAGGTCTCTTTAAGAAAATCTTTAAATAAATCTGCTAGTCTTTCAAAAGAATCTGCCACCATTTTGTTAACAACTGCACACTGCTAGGCTACACGAATGATTCGGTGAACACCTTCAGAGTGTCTAAAAGAGCACCAGTGGCTTTCCTGTTGCAGAGCATTTTACATGTCACTCTCCTGGCCATAGTCTATCTGACATTGTTGTAAGAAATCTAAGGAAGTACACTGCTGTTTGTTTTAGATGGAAAAACTAAGAAATGGAAATTGTTTTTAGGTAACCAGAGGGCCTAAGTAACATTTTCTATTTCATATAAACAGTATGTGCATGCATCTACTTTTCACACACTTAGTTTCTGTACGTTACTTTCAAATGTACAGTCGCACGAACCATGCATTTAACGGTTTCACACTGAAGATTAGGGCTATGCCCAAAATGTTTGTGATTTTTCACAAGATGACACTTTGACATTTTTCTACATTATCAGTTTCCAATTTGTATTTTCTTTCGAATTTTTATACTCACTCCCTAAAATAAAATACTAGGTAGAATAGAATGCTAGTAGATTTATACTAAGATATCTTAAAATGTTCTATTTTCAACAGAACCCTAGCAAAGAAATTCTATTGTCATGTCTTGGAGCAATTTTGAAGAGTTAAAGGTGATTTCATCATTAATATTTCCTGTAAATAAGAACTTTGTGCTTTCGTTAAAACCATACAACGTTGGCTAAATGTTGAACTCAGTTTAATCTAGATAATGGATCAAGTTGAATAAATGTAATCTTGAGTAGAACGTGACTCTCCATACATGTGCACCTCTTTGTAGAAATTTGCAAGAAATGATGAAATTGTCAAGAAAAAACGACCTGCATCTAGTCTAGGTGAGTGTGATGATGTCACTAAATAGTTACAAGGCTGTGGTACAAGGCTGTGGTAAACATAAAATCCTTGGTGCCTAGCAGTTAAGCTGATATGACAAAAGTGAGCTTTTCCAGTCACCCAAAGTCAAGAGTTACAATGTAGTCGCCTGTGGCACCTGGGCACTTCTTAAAAGCACAGCCCTGAGTTGCTCAGATATCTTGATTGTTATTGGTTGTCCTTAAGGTGACTCATACACCTTATTCCAAAATGGCTGCCATTTTAGTGTTCTTTTGTTTGCTTGCAAATTAGCCCTTGTTGCCTCCTTCAAGGGAAAGTATTCTTTTGTATTTCGAGTTTAAGAACGAGGCAACAAGGGCTAATTTGAAGGCAAACAAAAGACCACTAAAATAGTGGCCATTTTGGAATAAAGTGTATTAGAGCATTAGATTTGAAAGAGGATCAACTTTTTTCTCTTTCTCATTTTTGAATCTCACTTAATTTCAATGTATTCAGTCTCATATCTTGAAACTCCAGAGAATTGCTGAACCAGATTAACAATTTACATGTTGAGAAACTGATATTATAGCAATATAGACAAAGAATTATTGTCATTGCTATTTTACATTCATCAATAATGTAACCAGATCACAAAATAATAATTATTAAATTGTTCAAAATTATTTGTTGTACAGCTTATGCTTTATGCTCAATATAGGATATTGTTTAGTACTTTCAGTTCATGTTAGGCCCGTTATTGTATACATAGGATGGCATAACTCATCAGCAAGAAAAAGGAGGCAAATCAATGATGAGTCACTTTCCTTTGTGGTAAGTGTGTGGTAAGTCGGCAGGTACAAAACACAGGTCACAGGTCATTGTTTTACCTATACTGAAACAACCCAGAACAATGACCTGTGACCTGTGACCTGTGTTTTGTACCTGCCAGTGGTAAGTCCCATACATGTATGTATAAAGTGGCATTATGTTTATAACCACTGTATTTAAAAAAAAAATCAACTACCATGTGTACTGTAAGATGTTGTTTGTACGATAGTTGTTAGTAGTAGTTAAAAATAAAGATAAGAGTCGAGAGCTTTAATTGCCATGTATATGATATTAGCAACCACATGCGCATTTATTGAGTCAATGCTAAATTGTTAAGGTGTGATGTAATGTAATTAGAACATATTTTCAAGTGTAATATAGTGATCTTAGCAAGTATTTGGCAATCTTTGGAAAGCATTGAGTGGACTTTGTCCATCGTCAAAGTCAACATGTCAGTACAGAAATGGCCATTAGAGATCCTAAAGGTTCTTTTTTTCTTGTGCTAATTTAGGATATTTCTTTTTTTTTTTCATTTGTTTGGTGTCTGATATAACAATTCTGCACTTGCATCACACTTTTCTGCACTCTTTTTACATAAAAGGTACAGTTCTTGCTTAGCAAACCAGAACTGAAT
>CAXHUQ010001479.1:0-20252 GCA_964020085.1 Micromussa lordhowensis | reverse complement strand
ATTAGTTTGCAAAGTTGCGACGCGCGCAAAGTTCGGCTAATTAGCAAACGGGCTGGTTAGCATAGTGCGAGATGTCGCGCAGCTCCGAAACTTTGCATGTGGACCCGGACCCACCCCAGGAGTGCTTTGGTGCCATTAGTTTGCCAAGTTGCGACACGCGTCAAGCTCGGCTAACGAGTCAGCCAGCCGGCCACGCCTGGGGATCTGCGGGCTGATTAGCATAGTGGGAGATTTCGCGCAGCTCCGATACTTCGCATTTGGACCCGGACCGACCCCGGGAGTGCTTTGGTGGTATTAGTTTGCAAAGTTGCGACGCGCGCAAAGTTCGGCTAATTAGCAAACGGGCTGGTTAGCATAGTGCGAGATGTCGCGCAGCTCCGAAACTTTGCATGTGGACCCGGACCCACCCCAGGAGTGCTTTGGTGCCATTAGTTTGCCAAGTTGCGACACGCGTCAAGCTCGGCTAACGAGTCAGCCAGCCGGCCACGCCTGGGGATCTGCGGGCTGATTAGCATAGTGGGAGATTTCGCGCAGCTCCGATACTTCGCATTTGGACCCGGACCGATCCCGGGAGTGCTTTGGTGGTATTAGTTTGCAAAGTTGCGACGCGCGCAAAGTTCGGCTAATTAGCAAACGGGCTGGTTAGCATAGTGCGAGATGTCGCGCAGCTCCGAAACTTTGCATGTGGACCCGGACCCACCCCAGGAGTGCTTTGGTGCCATTAGTTTGCCAAGTTGCGACACGCGTCAAGCTCGGCTAACGAGTCAGCCAGCCGGCCACGCCTGGGGATCTGCGGGCTGATTAGCATAGTGGGAGATTTCGCGCAGCTCCGATACTTCGCATTTGGACCCGGACCGACCCCGGGAGTGCTTTGGTGGTATTAGTTTGCAAAGTTGCGACGCGCGCAAAGTTCGGCTAATTAGCAAACGGGCTGGTTAGCATAGTGCGAGATGTCGCGCAGCTCCGAAACTTTGCATGTGGACCCGGACCCACCCCAGGAGTGCTTTGGTGCCATTAGTTTGCCAAGTTGCGACACGCGTCAAGCTCGGCTAACGAGTCAGCCAGCCGGCCACGCCTGGGGATCTGCGGGCTGATTAGCATAGTGGGAGATTTCGCGCAGCTCCGATACTTCGCATTTGGACCCGGACCGACCCCGGGAGTGCTTTGGTGGTATTAGTTTGCAAAGTTGCGACGCGCGCAAAGTTCGGCTAATTAGCAAACGGGCTGGTTAGCATAGTGCGAGATGTCGCGCAGCTCCGAAACTTTGCATGTGGACCCGGACCCACCCCAGGAGTGCTTTGGTGCCATTAGTTTGCCAAGTTGCGACACGCGTCAAGCTCGGCTAACGAGTCAGCCAGCCGGCCACGCCGGGGATCTGCGGGCTGATTAGCATAGTGGGAGATTTCGCGCAGCTCCGATACTTCGCATTTGGACCCGGACCGACCCCGGGAGTGCTTTGGTGGTATTAGTTTGCAAAGTTGCGACGCGCGCAAAGTTCGGCTAATTAGCAAACGGGCTGGTTAGCATAGTGCGAGATGTCGCGCAGCTCCGAAACTTTGCATGTGGACCCGGACCCACCCCAGGAGTGCTTTGGTGCCATTAGTTTGCCAAGTTGCGACACGCGTCAAGTCTCGGCTAACGAGTCAGCCAGCCGGCCACGCCTGGGGATCTGCGGGCTGATTAGCATAGTGGGAGATTTCGCGCAGCTCCGATACTTCGCATTTGGACCCGGACCGACCCCGGGAGTGCTTTGGTGGTATTAGTTTGCAAAGTTGCGACGCGCGCAAAGTTCGGCTAATTAGCAAACGGGCTGGTTAGCATAGTGCGAGATGTCGCGCAGCTCCGAAACTTTGCATGTGGACCCGGACCCACCCCAGGAGTGCTTTGGTGCCATTAGTTTGCCAAGTTGCGACACGCGTCAAGCTCGGCTAACGAGTCAGCCAGCCGGCCACGCCTGGGGATCTGCGGGCTGATTAGCATAGTGGGAGATTTCGCGCAGCTCCGATACTTCGCATTTGGACCCGGACCGACCCCGGGAGTGCTTTGGTGGTATTAGTTTGCAAAGTTGCGACGCGCGCAAAGTTCGGCTAATTAGCAAACGGGCTGGTTAGCATAGTGCGAGATGTCGCGCAGCTCCGAAACTTTGCATGTGGACCCGGACCCACCCCAGGAGTGCTTTGGTGCCATTAGTTTGCCAAGTTGCGACACGCGTCAAGCTCGGCTAACGAGTCAGCCAGCCGGCCACGCCTGGGGATCTGCGGGCTGATTAGCATAGTGGGAGATTTCGCGCAGCTCCGATACTTCGCATTTGGACCCGGACCGACCCCGGGAGTGCTTTGGTGGTATTAGTTTGCAAAGTTGCGACGCGCGCAAAGTTCGGCTAATTAGCAAACGGGCTGGTTAGCATAGTGCGAGATGTCGCGCAGCTCCGAAACTTTGCATGTGGACCCGGACCCACCCCAGGAGTGCTTTGGTGCCATTAGTTTGCCAAGTTGCGACACGCGTCAAGCTCGGCTAACGAGTCAGCCAGCCGGCCACGCCTGGGGATCTGCGGGCTGATTAGCATAGTGGGAGATTTCGCGCAGCTCCGATACTTCGCATTTGGACCCGGACCGACCCCGGGAGTGCTTTGGTGGTATTAGTTTGCAAAGTTGCGACGCGCGCAAAGTTCGGCTAATTAGCAAACGGGCTGGTTAGCATAGTGCGAGATGTCGCGCAGCTCCGAAACTTTGCATGTGGACCCGGACCCACCCCAGGAGTGCTTTGGTGCCATTAGTTTGCCAAGTTGCGACACGCGTCAAGCTCGGCTAACGAGTCAGCCAGCCGGCCACGCCTGGGGATCTGCGGGCTGATTAGCATAGTGGGAGATTTCGCGCAGCTCCGATACTTCGCATTTGGACCCGGACCGACCCCGGGAGTGCTTTGGTGGTATTAGTTTGCAAAGTTGCGACGCGCGCAAAGTTCGGCTAATTAGCAAACGGGCTGGTTAGCATAGTGCGAGATGTCGCGCAGCTCCGAAACTTTGCATGTGGACCCGGACCCACCCCAGGAGTGCTTTGGTGCCATTAGTTTGCCAAGTTGCGACACGCGTCAAGCTCGGCTAACGAGTCAGCCAGCCGGCCACGCCTGGGGATCTGCGGGCTGATTAGCATAGTGGGAGATTTCGCGCAGCTCCGATACTTCGCATTTGGACCCGGACCGACCCCGGGAGTGCTTTGGTGGTATTAGTTTGCAAAGTTGCGACGCGCGCAAAGTTCGGCTAATTAGCAAACGGGCTGGTTAGCATAGTGCGAGATGTCGCGCAGCTCCGAAACTTTGCATGTGGACCCGGACCCACCCCAGGAGTGCTTTGGTGCCATTAGTTTACCAAGTTGCGACACGCGTCAAGCTCGGCTAACGAGTCAGCCAGCCGGCCACGCCTGGGGATCTGCGGGCTGATTAGCATAGTGGGAGATTTCGCGCAGCTCCGATACTTCGCATTTGGACCCGGACCGACCCCGGGAGTGCTTTGGTGGTATTAGTTTGCAAAGTTGCGACGCGCGCAAAGTTCGGCTAATTAGCAAACGGGCTGGTTAGCATAGTGCGAGATGTCGCGCAGCTCCGAAACTTTGCATGTGGACCCGGACCCACCCCAGGAGTGCTTTGGTGCCATTAGTTTGCCAAGTTGCGACACGCGTCAAGCTCGGCTAACGAGTCAGCCAGCCGGCCACGCCTGGGGATCTGCGGGCTGATTAGCATAGTGGGAGATTTCGCGCAGCTCCGATACTTCGCATTTGGACCCGGACCGACCCCGGGAGTGCTTTGGTGGTATTAGTTTGCAAAGTTGCGACGCGCGCAAAGTTCGGCTAATTAGCAAACGGGCTGGTTAGCATAGTGCGAGATGTCGCGCAGCTCCG
This sequence comes from Micromussa lordhowensis, assembly GCA_964020085.1. NCBI lineage: Eukaryota > Metazoa > Cnidaria > Anthozoa > Scleractinia > Lobophylliidae > Micromussa > Micromussa lordhowensis. The sequence continues at coordinate 16,356 of CAXHUQ010001479.1, read as the reverse complement.
AAACTTTGCATGTGGACCCGGACCCACCCCAGGAGTGCTTTGGTGCCATTAGTTTGCCAAGTTGCGACACGCGTCAAGCTCGGCTAACGAGTCAGCCAGCCGGCCACGCCTGGGGATCTGCGGGCTGATTAGCATAGTGGGAGATTTCGCGCAGCTCCGATACTTCGCATTTGGACCCGGACCGACCCCGGGAGTGCTTTGGTGGTATTAGTTTGCAAAGTTGCGACGCGCGCAAAGTTCGGCTAATTAGCAAACGGGCTGGTTAGCATAGTGCGAGATGTCGCGCAGCTCCGAAACTTTGCATGTGGACCCGGACCCACCCCAGGAGTGCTTTGGTGCCATTAGTTTGCCAAGTTGCGACACGCGTCAAGCTCGGCTAACGAGTCAGCCAGCCGGCCACGCCTGGGGATCTGCGGGCTGATTAGCATAGTGGGAGATTTCGCGCAGCTCCGATACTTCGCATTTGGACCCGGACCGACCCCGGGAGTGCTTTGGTGGTATTAGTTTGCAAAGTTGCGACGCGCGCAAAGTTCGGCTAATTAGCAAACGGGCTGGTTAGCATAGTGCGAGATGTCGCGCAGCTCCGAAACTTTGCATGTGGACCCGGACCCACCCCAGGAGTGCTTTGGTGCCATTAGTTTGCCAAGTTGCGACACGCGTCAAGCTCGGCTAACGAGTCAGCCAGCCGGCCACGCCTGGGGATCTGCAGGCTGATTAGCTTAGTGGGAGATATTGCGCAGCTCCGATACTTCGCATTTGGACCCGGACCGACCCCGGGAGTGCTTTGGTGGTATTAGTTTGCAAAGTTGCGACGCGCGCAAAGTTCGGCTAATTAGCAAACGGGCTGGTTAGCATAGTGCGAGATGTCGCGCAGCTCCGAAACTTTGCATGTGGACCCGGACCCACCCCAGGAGTGCTTTGGTGCCATTAGTTTGCCAAGTTGCGACACGCGTCAAGCTCGGCTAACGAGTCAGCCAGCCGGCCACGCCTGGGGATCTGCGGGCTGATTAGCATAGTGGGAGATTTCGCGCAGCTCCGATACTTCGCATTTGGACCCGGACCGACCCCGGGAGTGCTTTGGTGGTATTAGTTTGCAAAGTTGCGACGCGCGCAAAGTTCGGCTAATTAGCAAACGGGCTGGTTAGCATAGTGCGAGATGTCGCGCAGCTCCGAAACTTTGCATGTGGACCCGGACCCACCCCAGGAGTGCTTTGGTGCCATTAGTTTGCCAAGTTGCGACACGCGTCAAGCTCGGCTAACGAGTCAGCCAGCCGGCCACGCCTGGGGATCTGCGGGCTGATTAGCATAGTGGGAGATTTCGCGCAGCTCCGATACTTCGCATTTGGACCCGGACCGACCCCGGGAGTGCTTTGGTGGTATTAGTTTGCAAAGTTGCGACGCGCGCAAAGTTCGGCTAATTAGCAAACGGGCTGGTTAGCATAGTGCGAGATGTCGCGCAGCTCCGAAACTTTGCATGTGGACCCGGACCCACCCCAGGAGTGCTTTGGTGCCATTAGTTTGCCAAGTTGCGACACGCGTCAAGGTCGGCTAACGAGTCAGCCAGCCGGCCACGCCTGGGGATCTGCGGGCTGATTAGCATAGTGGGAGATTTCGCGCAGCTCCGATACTTCGCATTTGGACCCGGACCGACCCCGGGAGTGCTTTGGTGGTATTAGTTTGCAAAGTTGCGACGCGCGCAAAGTTCGGCTAATTAGCAAACGGGCTGGTTAGCATAGTGCGAGATGTCGCGCAGCTCCGAAACTTTGCATGTGGACCCGGACCCACCCCAGGAGTGCTTTGGTGCCATTAGTTTGCCAAGTTGCGACACGCGTCAAGCTCGGCTAACGAGTCAGCCAGCCGGCCACGCCTGGGGATCTGCGGGCTGATTAGCATAGTGGGAGATTTCGCGCAGCTCCGATACTTCGCATTTGGACCCGGACCGACCCCGGGAGTGCTTTGGTGGTATTAGTTTGCAAAGTTGCGACGCGCGCAAAGTTCGGCTAATTAGCAAACGGGCTGGTTAGCATAGTGCGAGATGTCGCGCAGCTCCGAAACTTTGCATGTGGACCCGGACCCACCCCAGGAGTGCTTTGGTGCCATTAGTTTGCCAAGTTGCGACACGCGTCAAGCTCGGCTAACGAGTCAGCCAGCCGGCCACGCCTGGGGATCTGCGGGCTGATTAGCATAGTGGGAGATTTCGCGCAGCTCCGATACTTCGCATTTGGACCCGGACCGACCCCGGGAGTGCTTTGGTGGTATTAGTTTGCAAAGTTGCGACGCGCGCAAAGTTCGGCTAATTAGCAAACGGGCTGGTTAGCATAGTGCGAGATGTCGCGCAGCTCCGAAACTTTGCATGTGGACCCGGACCCACCCCAGGAGTGCTTTGGTGCCATTAGTTTGCCAAGTTGCGACACGCGTCAAGCTCGGCTAACGAGTCAGCCAGCCGGCCACGCCTGGGGATCTGCGGGCTGATTAGCATAGTGGGAGATTTCACGCAGCTCCGATACTTCGCATTTGGACCCGGACCGACCCCGGGAGTGCTTTGGTGGTATTAGTTTGCAAAGTTGCGACGCGCGCAAAGTTCGGCTAATTAGCAAACGGGCTGGTTAGCATAGTGCGAGATGTCGCGCAGCTCCGAAACTTTGCATGTGGACCCGGACCCACCCCAGGAGTGCTTTGGTGCCATTAGTTTGCCAAGTTGCGACACGCGTCAAGCTCGGCTAACGAGTCAGCCAGCCGGCCACGCCTGGGGATCTGCGGGCTGATTAGCATAGTGGGAGATTTCGCGCAGCTCCGATACTTCGCATTTGGACCCGGACCGACCCCGGGAGTGCTTTGGTGGTATTAGTTTGCAAAGTTGCGACGCGCGCAAAGTTCGGCTAATTAGCAAACGGGCTGGTTAGCATAGTGCGAGATGTCGCGCAGCTCCGAAACTTTGCATGTGGACCCGGACCCACCCCAGGAGTGCTTTGGTGCCATTAGTTTGCCAAGTTGCGACACGCGTCAAGCTCGGCTAACGAGTCAGCCAGCCGGCCACGCCTGGGGATCTGCGGGCTGATTAGCATAGTGGGAGATTTCGCGCAGCTCCGATACTTCGCATTTGGACCCGGACCGACCCCGGGAGTGCTTTGGTGGTATTAGTTTGCAAAGTTGCGACGCGCGCAAAGTTCGGCTAATTAGCAAACGGGCTGGTTAGCATAGTGCGAGATGTCGCGCAGCTCCGAAACTTTGCATGTGGACCCGGACCCACCCCAGGAGTGCTTTGGTGCCATTAGTTTGCCAAGTTGCGACACGCGTCAAGGTCGGCTAACGAGTCAGCCAGCCGGCCACGCCTGGGGATCTGCGGGCTGATTAGCATAGTGGGAGATTTCGCGCAGCTCCGATACTTCGCATTTGGACCCGGACCGACCCCGGGAGTGCTTTGGTGGTATTAGTTTGCAAAGTTGCGACGCGCGCAAAGTTCGGCTAATTAGCAAACGGGCTGGTTAGCATAGTGCGAGATGTCGCGCAGCTCCGAAACTTTGCATGTGGACCCGGACCCACCCCAGGAGTGCTTTGGTGCCATTAGTTTGCCAAGTTGCGACACGCGTCAAGCTCGGCTAACGAGTCAGCCAGCCGGCCACGCCTGGGGATCTGCGGGCTGATTAGCATAGTGGGAGATTTCACGCAGCTCCGATACTTCGCATTTGGACCCGGACCGACCCCGGGAGTGCTTTGGTGGTATTAGTTTGCAAAGTTGCGACGCGCGCAAAGTTCGGCTAATTAGCAAACGGGCTGGTTAGCATAGTGCGAGATGTCGCGCAGCTCCGAAACTTTGCATGTGGACCCGGACCCACCCCAGGAGTGCTTTGGTGCCATTAGTTTGCCAAGTTGCGACACGCGTCAAGCTCGGCTAACGAGTCAGCCAGCCGGCCACGCCTGGGGATCTGCGGGCTGATTAGCATAGTGGGAGATTTCGCGCAGCTCCGATACTTCGCATTTGGACCCGGACCGACCCCGGGAGTGCTTTGGTGGTATTAGTTTGCAAAGTTGCGACGCGCGCAAAGTTCGGCTAATTAGCAAACAGGCTGGTTAGCATAGTGCGAGATGTCGCGCAGCTCCGAAACTTTGCATGTGGACCCGGACCCACCCCAGGAGTGCTTTGGTGCCATTAGTTTGCCAAGTTGCGACACGCGTCAAGCTCGGCTAACGAGTCAGCCAGCCGGCCACGCCTGGGGATCTGCGGGCTGATTAGCATAGTGGGAGATTTCGCGCAGCTCCGATACTTCGCATTTGGACCCGGACCGACCCCGGGAGTGCTTTGGTGGTATTAGTTTGCAAAGTTGCGACGCGCGCAAAGTTCGGCTAATTAGCAAACGGGCTGGTTAGCATAGTGCGAGATGTCGCGCAGCTCCGAAACTTTGCATGTGGACCCGGACCCACCCCAGGAGTGCTTTGGTGCCATTAGTTTGCCAAGTTGCGACACGCGTCAAGGTCGGCTAACGAGTCAGCCAGCCGGCCACGCCTGGGGATCTGCGGGCTGATTAGCATAGTGGGAGATTTCGCGCAGCTCCGATACTTCGCATTTGGACCCGGACCGACCCCGGGAGTGCTTTGGTGGTATTAGTTTGCAAAGTTGCGACGCGCGCAAAGTTCGGCTAATTAGCAAACGGGCTGGTTAGCATAGTGCGAGATGTCGCGCAGCTCCGAAACTTTGCATGTGGACCCGGACCCACCCCAGGAGTGCTTTGGTGCCATTAGTTTGCCAAGTTGCGACACGCGTCAAGCTCGGCTAACGAGTCAGCCAGCCGGCCACGCCTGGGGATCTGCGGGCTGATTAGCATAGTGGGAGATTTCGCGCAGCTCCGATACTTCGCATTTGGACCCGGACCGACCCCGGGAGTGCTTTGGTGGTATTAGTTTGCAAAGTTGCGACGCGCGCAAAGTTCGGCTAATTAGCAAACGGGCTGGTTAGCATAGTGCGAGATGTCGCGCAGCTCCGAAACTTTGCATGTGGACCCGGACCCACCCCAGGAGTGCTTTGGTGCCATTAGTTTGCCAAGTTGCGACACGCGTCAAGCTCGGCTAACGAGTCAGCCAGCCGGCCACGCCTGGGGATCTGCGGGCTGATTAGCATAGTGGGAGATTTCGCGCAGCTCCGATACTTCGCATTTGGACCCGGACCGACCCCGGGAGTGCTTTGGTGGTATTAGTTTGCAAAGTTGCGACGCGCGCAAAGTTCGGCTAATTAGCAAACGGGCTGGTTAGCATAGTGCGAGATGTCGCGCAGCTCCGAAACTTTGCATGTGGACCCGGACCCACCCCAGGAGTGCTTTGGTGCCATTAGTTTGCCAAGTTGCGACACGCGTCAAGCTCGGCTAACGAGTCAGCCAGCCGGCCACGCCTGGGGATCTGCGGGCTGATTAGCATAGTGGGAGATTTCACGCAGCTCCGATACTTCGCATTTGGACCCGGACCGACCCCGGGAGTGCTTTGGTGGTATTAGTTTGCAAAGTTGCGACGCGCGCAAAGTTCGGCTAATTAGCAAACGGGCTGGTTAGCATAGTGCGAGATGTCGCGCAGCTCCGAAACTTTGCATGTGGACCCGGACCCACCCCAGGAGTGCTTTGGTGCCATTAGTTTGCCAAGTTGCGACACGCGTCAAGCTCGGCTAACGAGTCAGCCAGCCGGCCACGCCTGGGGATCTGCGGGCTGATTAGCATAGTGGGAGATTTCGCGCAGCTCCGATACTTCGCATTTGGACCCGGACCGACCCCGGGAGTGCTTTGGTGGTATTAGTTTGCAAAGTTGCGACGCGCGCAAAGTTCGGCTAATTAGCAAACGGGCTGGTTAGCATAGTGCGAGATGTCGCGCAGCTCCGAAACTTTGCATGTGGACCCGGACCCACCCCAGGAGTGCTTTGGTGCCATTAGTTTGCCAAGTTGCGACACGCGTCAAGCTCGGCTAACGAGTCAGCCAGCCGGCCACGCCTGGGGATCTGCGGGCTGATTAGCATAGTGGGAGATTTCGCGCAGCTCCGATACTTCGCATTTGGACCCGGACCGACCCCGGGAGTGCTTTGGTGGTATTAGTTTGCAAAGTTGCGACGCGCGCAAAGTTCGGCTAATTAGCAAACGGGCTGGTTAGCATAGTGCGAGATGTCGCGCAGCTCCGAAACTTTGCATGTGGACCCGGACCCACCCCAGGAGTGCTTTGGTGCCATTAGTTTGCCAAGTTGCGACACGCGTCAAGCTCGGCTAACGAGTCAGCCAGCCGGCCACGCCTGGGGATCTGCGGGCTGATTAGCATAGTGGGAGATTTCGCGCAGCTCCGATACTTCGCATTTGGACCCGGACCGACCCCGGGAGTGCTTTGGTGGTATTAGTTTGCAAAGTTGCGACGCGCGCAAAGTTCGGCTAATTAGCAAACGGGCTGGTTAGCATAGTGCGAGATGTCGCGCAGCTCCGAAACTTTGCATGTGGACCCGGACCCACCCCAGGAGTGCTTTGGTGCCATTAGTTTGCCAAGTTGCGACACGCGTCAAGCTCGGCTAACGAGTCAGCCAGCCGGCCACGCCTGGGGATCTGCGGGCTGATTAGCATAGTGGGAGATTTCGCGCTGCTCCGATACTTCGCATTTGGACCCGGACCGACCCCGGGAGTGCTTTGGTGGTATTAGTTTGCAAAGTTGCGACGCACGCAAAGTTCGGCTAATTAGCAAACGGGCTGGTTAGCATAGTGCGAGATGTCGCGCAGCTCCGAAACTTTGCATGTGGACCCGGACCCACCCCAGGAGTGCTTTGGTGCCATTAGTTTGCCAAGTTGCGACACGCGTCAAGCTCGGCTAACGAGTCAGCCAGCCGGCCACGCCTGGGGATCTGCAGGCTGATTAGCATAGTGGGAGATTTCGCGCAGCTCCGATACTTCGCATTTGGACCCGGACCGACCCCGGGAGTGCTTTGGTGGTATTAGTTTGCAAAGTTGCGACGCGCGCAAAGTTCGGCTAATTAGCAAACGGGCTGGTTAGCATAGTGCGAGATGTCGCGCAGCTCCGAAACTTTGCATGTGGACCCGGACCCACCCCAGGAGTGCTTTGGTGCCATTAGTTTGCCAAGTTGCGACACGCGTCAAGCTCGGCTAACGAGTCAGCCAGCCGGCCACGTCTGGGCATCTGCAGGCTGATTAGCATAGTGGGAGATATTGCGCAGCTCCGATACTTCGCATTTGGACCCGGACCGACCCCGGGAGTGCTTTGGTGGTATTAGTTTGCAAGGTTGCGACGCGCGCAAAGTTCGGCTAATTAGCAAACGGGCTGGTTAGCATAGTGCGAGATGTCACGCAGCTCCGAAACTTTGCATGTGGACCCGGACCCACCCCAGGAGTGCTTTGGTGCCATTAGTTTGCCAAGTTGCGACACGCGTCAAGCTCGGCTAACGAGTCAGCCAGCCGGCCACGCCTGGGGATCTGCGGGCTGATTAGCATAGTGGGAGATTTCGCGCAGCTCCGATACTTCGCATTTGGACCCGGACCGACCCCGGGAGTGCTTTGGTGGTATTAGTTTGCAAAGTTGCGACGCGCGCAAAGTTCGGCTAATTAGCAAACGGGCTGGTTAGCATAGTGCTAGATGTCGCGCAGCTCCGAAACTTTGCATGTGGACCCGGACCCACCCCAGGAGTGCTTTGGTGCCATTAGTTTGCCAAGTTGCGACACGCGTCAAGCTCGGCTAACGAGTCAGCCAGCCGGCCACGCCTGGGGATCTGCGGGCTGATTAGCATAGTGGGAGATTTCGCGCAGCTCCGATACTTCGCATTTGGACCCGGACCGACCCCGGGAGTGCTTTGGTGGTATTAGTTTGCAAAGTTGCGACGCACGCAAAGTTCGGCTAATTAGCAAACGGGCTGGTTAGCATAGTGCGAGATGTCGCGCAGCTCCGAAACTTTGCATGTGGACCCGGACCCACCCCAGGAGTGCTTTGGTGCCATTAGTTTGCCAAGTTGCGACACGCGTCAAGCTCGGCTAACGAGTCAGCCAGCCGGCCACGCCTGGGGATCTGCGGGCTGATTAGCATAGTGGGAGATTTCGCGCAGCTCCGATACTTCGCATTTGGACCCGGACCGACCCCGGGAGTGCTTTGGTGGTATTAGTTTGCAAAGTTGCGACGCGCGCAAAGTTCGGCTAATTAGCAAACGGGCTGGTTAGCATAGTGCGAGATGTCGCGCAGCTCCGAAACTTTGCATGTGGACCCGGACCCACCCCAGGAGTGCTTTGGTGCCATTAATTTGCCAAGTTGCGACACGCGTCAAGCTCGGCTAACGAGTCAGCCAGCCGGCCACGCCTGGGGATCTGCGGGCTGATTAGCATAGTGGGAGATTTCGCGCAGCTCCGATACTTCGCATTTGGACCCGGACCGACCCCGGGAGTGCTTTGGTGGTATTAGTTTGCAAAGTTGCGACGCGCGCAAAGTTCGGCTAATTAGCAAACGGGCTGGTTAGCATAGTGCGAGATGTCGCGCAGCTCCGAAACTTTGCATGTGGACCCGGACCCACCCCAGGAGTGCTTTGGTGCCATTAGTTTGCCAAGTTGCGACACGCGTCAAGCTCGGCTAACGAGTCAGCCAGCCGGCCACGCCTGGGGATCTGCGGGCTGATTAGCATAGTGGGAGATTTCGCGCAGCTCCGATACTTCGCATTTGGACCCGGACCGACCCCGGGAGTGCTCTGGTGGTATTAGTTTGCAAAGTTGCGACGCGCGCAAAGTTCGGCTAATTAGCAAACGGGCTGGTTAGCATAGTGCGAGATGTCGCGCAGCTCCGAAACTTTGCATGTGGACCCGGACCCACCCCAGGAGTGCTTTGGTGCCATTAGTTTGCCAAGTTGCGACACGCGTCAAGCTCGGCTAACGAGTCAGCCAGCCGGCCACGCCTGGGGATCTGCGGGCTGATTAGCATAGTGGGAGATTTCACGCAGCTCCGATACTTCGCATTTGGACCCGGACCGACCCCGGGAGTGCTTTGGTGGTATTAGTTTGCAAAGTTGCGACGCGCGCAAAGTTCGGCTAATTAGCAAACGGGCTGGTTAGCATAGTGCGAGATGTCGCGCAGCTCCGAAACTTTGCATGTGGACCCGGACCCACCCCAGGAGTGCTTTGGTGCCATTAGTTTGCCAAGTTGCGACACGCGTCAAGCTCGGCTAACGAGTCAGCCAGCCGGCCACGCCTGGGGATCTGCGGGCTGATTAGCATAGTGGGAGATTTCGCGCAGCTCCGATACTTCGCATTTGGACCCGGACCGACCCCGGGAGTGCTTTGGTGGTATTAGTTTGCAAAGTTGCGACGCGCGCAAAGTTCGGCTAATTAGCAAACGGGCTGGTTAGCATAGTGCGAGATGTCGCGCAGCTCCGAAACTTTGCATGTGGACCCGGACCCACCCCAGGAGTGCTTTGGTGCCATTAGTTTGCCAAGTTGCGACACGCGTCAAGCTCGGCTAACGAGTCAGCCAGCCGGCCACGCCTGGGGATCTGCGGGCTGATTAGCATAGTGGGAGATTTCGCGCAGCTCCGATACTTCGCATTTGGACCCGGACCGACCCCGGGAGTGCTTTGGTGGTATTAGTTTGCAAAGTTGCGACGCGCGCAAAGTTCGGCTAATTAGCAAACGGGCTGGTTAGCATAGTGCGAGATGTCGCGCAGCTCCGAAACTTTGCATGTGGACCCGGACCCACCCCAGGAGTGCTTTGGTGCCATTAGTTTGCCAAGTTGCGACACGCGTCAAGCTCGGCTAACGAGTCAGCCAGCCGGCCACGCCTGGGGATCTGCGGGCTGATTAGCATAGTGGGAGATTTCGCGCAGCTCCGATACTTCGCATTTGGACCCGGACCGACCCCGGGAGTGCTTTGGTGGTATTAGTTTGCAAAGTTGCGACGCGCGCAAAGTTCGGCTAATTAGCAAACGGGCTGGTTAGCATAGTGCGAGATGTCGCGCAGCTCCGAAACTTTGCATGTGGACCCGGACCCACCCCAGGAGTGCTTTGGTGCCATTAGTTTGCCAAGTTGCGACACGCGTCAAGCTCGGCTAACGAGTCAGCCAGCCGGCCACGCCTGGGGATCTGCGGGCTGATTAGCATAGTGGGAGATTTCGCGCAGCTCCGATACTTCGCATTTGGACCCGGACCGACCCCGGGAGTGCTTTGGTGGTATTAGTTTGCAAAGTTGCGACGCGCGCAAAGTTCGGCTAATTAGCAAACGGGCTGGTTAGCATAGTGCGAGATGTCGCGCAGCTCCGAAACTTTGCATGTGGACCCGGACCCACCCCAGGAGTGCTTTGGTGCCATTAGTTTGCCAAGTTGCGACACGCGTCAAGCTCGGCTAACGAGTCAGCCAGCCGGCCACGCCTGGGGATCTGCGGGCTGATTAGCATAGTGGGAGATTTCGCGCAGCTCCGATACTTCGCATTTGGACCCGGACCGATCCCGGGAGTGCTTTGGTGGTATTAGTTTGCAAAGTTGCGACGCGCGCAAAGTTCGGCTAATTAGCAAACGGGCTGGTTAGCATAGTGCGAGATGTCGCGCAGCTCCGAAACTTTGCATGTGGACCCGGACCCACCCCAGGAGTGCTTTGGTGCCATTAGTTTGCCAAGTTGCGACACGCGTCAAGCTCGGCTAACGAGTCAGCCAGCCGGCCACGCCTGGGGATCTGCGGGCTGATTAGCATAGTGGGAGATTTCGCGCAGCTCCGATACTTCGCATTTGGACCCGGACCGACCCCGGGAGTGCTTTGGTGGTATTAGTTTGCAAAGTTGCGACGCGCGCAAAGTTCGGCTAATTAGCAAACGGGCTGGTTAGCATAGTGCGAGATGTCGCGCAGCTCCGAAACTTTGCATGTGGACCCGGACCCACCCCAGGAGTGCTTTGGTGCCATTAGTTTGCCAAGTTGCGACACGCGTCAAGCTCGGCTAACGAGTCAGCCAGCCGGCCACGCCTGGGGATCTGCGGGCTGATTAGCATAGTGGGAGATTTCGCGCAGCTCCGATACTTCGCATTTGGACCCGGACCGACCCCGGGAGTGCTTTGGTGGTATTAGTTTGCAAAGTTGCGACGCGCGCAAAGTTCGGCTAATTAGCAAACGGGCTGGTTAGCATAGTGCGAGATGTCGCGCAGCTCCGAAACTTTGCATGTGGACCCGGACCCACCCCAGGAGTGCTTTGGTGCCATTAGTTTGCCAAGTTGCGACACGCGTCAAGCTCGGCTAACGAGTCAGCCAGCCGGCCACGCCTGGGGATCTGCGGGCTGATTAGCATAGTGGGAGATTTCGCGCAGCTCCGATACTTCGCATTTGGACCCGGACCGACCCCGGGAGTGCTTTGGTGGTATTAGTTTGCAAAGTTGCGACGCACGCAAAGTTCGGCTAATTAGCAAACGGGCTGGTTAGCATAGTGCGAGATGTCGCGCAGCTCCGAAACTTTGCATGTGGACCCGGACCCACCCCAGGAGTGCTTTGGTGCCATTAGTTTGCCAAGTTGCGACACGCGTCAAGCTCGGCTAACGAGTCAGCCAGCCGGCCACGCCTGGGGATCTGCGGGCTGATTAGCATAGTGGGAGATTTCGCGCAGCTCCGATACTTCGCATTTGGACCCGGACCGACCCCGGGAGTGCTTTGGTGGTATTAGTTTGCAAAGTTGCGACGCGCGCAAAGTTCGGCTAATTAGCAAACGGGCTGGTTAGCATAGTGCGAGATGTCGCGCAGCTCCGAAACTTTGCATGTGGACCCGGACCCACCCCAGGAGTGCTTTGGTGCCATTAGTTTGCCAAGTTGCGACACACGTCAAGCTCGGCTAACGAGTCAGCCAGCCGGCCACGCCTGGGGATCTGCGGGCTGATTAGCATAGTGGGAGGTTTCGCGCAGCTCCGATACTTCGCATTTGGACCCGGACCGACCCCGGGAGTGCTTTGGTGGTATTAGTTTGCAAAGTTGCGACGCGCGCAAAGTTCGGCTAATTAGCAAACGGGCTGGTTAGCATAGTGCGAGATGTCGCGCAGCTCCGAAACTTTGCATGTGGACCCGGACCCACCCCAGGAGTGCTTTGGTGCCATTAGTTTGCCAAGTTGCGACACGCGTCAAGCTCGGCTAACGAGTCAGCCAGCCGGCCACGCCTGGGGATCTGCGGGCTGATTAGCATAGTGGGAGATTTCGCGCAGCTCCGATACTTCGCATTTGGACCCGGACCGACCCCGGGAGTGCTTTGGTGGTATTAGTTTGCAAAGTTGCGACGCGCGCAAAGTTCGGCTAATTAGCAAACGGGCTGGTTAGCATAGTGCGAGATGTCGCGCAGCTCCGAAACTTTGCATGTGGACCCGGACCCACCCCAGGAGTGCTTTGGTGCCATTAGTTTGCCAAGTTGCGACACGCGTCAAGCTCGGCTAACGAGTCAGCCAGCCGGCCACGCCTGGGGATCTGCGGGCTGATTAGCATAGTGGGAGATTTCGCGCAGCTCCGATACTTCGCATTTGGACCCGGACCGACCCCGGGAGTGCTTTGGTGGTATTAGTTTGCAAAGTTGCGACGCGCGCAAAGTTCGGCTAATTAGCAAACGGGCTGGTTAGCATAGTGCGAGATGTCGCGCAGCTCCGAAACTTTGCATGTGGACCCGGACCCACCCCAGGAGTGCTTTGGTGCCATTAGTTTGCCAAGTTGCGACACGCGTCAAGCTCGGCTAACGAGTCAGCCAGCCGGCCACGCCTGGGGATCTGCGGGCTGATTAGCATAGTGGGAGATTTCGCGCAGCTCCGATACTTCGCATTTGGACCCGGACCGACCCCGGGAGTGCTTTGGTGGTATTAGTTTGCAAAGTTGCGACGCGCGCAAAGTTCGGCTAATTAGCAAACGGGCTGGTTAGCATAGTGCGAGATGTCGCGCAGCTCCGAAACTTTGCATGTGGACCCGGACCCACCCCAGGAGTGCTTTGGTGCCATTAGTTTGCCAAGTTGCGACACGCGTCAAGCTCGGCTAACGAGTCAGCCAGCCGGCCACGCCTGGGGATCTGCGGGCTGATTAGCATAGTGGGAGATTTCGCGCAGCTCCGATACTTCGCATTTGGACCCGGACCGACCCCGGGAGTGCTTTGCTGGTATTAGTTTGCAAAGTTGCGACGCGCGCAAAGTTCGGCTAATTAGCAAACAGGCTGGTTAGCATAGTGCGAGATGTCGCGCAGCTCCGAAACTTTGCATGTGGACCCGGACCCACCCCAGGAGTGCTTTGGTGCCATTAGTTTGCCAAGTTGCGACACGCGTCAAGCTCGGCTAATGAGTCAGCCAGCCGGCCACGCCTGGGGATCTGCGGGCTGATTAGCATAGTGGGAGATTTCGCGCAGCTCCGATACTTCGCATTTGGACCCGGACCGACCCCGGGAGTGCTTTGGTGGTATTAGTTTGCAAAGTTGCGACGCGCGCAAAGTTCGGCTAATTAGCAAACGGGCTGGTTAGCATAGTGCGAGATGTCGCGCAGCTCCGAAACTTTGCATGTGGACCCGGACCCACCCCAGGAGTGCTTTGGTGCCATTAGTTTGCCAAGTTGCGACACGCGTCAAGCTCGGCTAACGAGTCAGCCAGCCGGCCACGCCTGGGGATCTGCGGGCTGATTAGCATAGTGGGAGATTTCGCGCAGCTCCGATACTTCGCATTTGGACCCGGACCGACCCCGGGAGTGCTTTGGTGGTATTAGTTTGCAAAGTTGCAACGCGCGCAAAGTTCGGCTAATTAGCAAACGGGCTGGTTAGCATAGTGCGAGATGTCGCGCAGCTCCGAAACTTTGCATGTGGACCCGGACCCACCCCAGGAGTGCTTTGGTGCCATTAGTTTGCCAAGTTGCGACACACGTCAAGCTCGGCTAACGAGTCAGCCAGCCGGCCACGCCTGGGGATCTGCGGGCTGATTAGCATAGTGGGAGATTTCGCGCAGCTCCGATACTTCGCATTTGGACCCGGACCGACCCCGGGAGTGCTTTGGTGGTATTAGTTTGCAAAGTTGCGACGCGCGCAAAGTTCGGCTAATTAGCAAACGGGCTGGTTAGCATAGTGCGAGATGTCGCGCAGCTCCGAAACTTTGCATGTGGACCCGGACCCACCCCAGGAGTGCTTTGCTGCCATTAGTTTGCCAAGTTGCGACACGCGTCAAGCTCGGCTAACGAGTCAGCCAGCCGGCCACGCCTGGGGATCTGCGGGCTGATTAGCATAGTGGGAGATTTCGCGCAGCTCCGATACTTCGCATTTGGACCCGGACCGACCCCGGGAGTGCTTTGGTGGTATTAGTTTGCAAAGTTGCGACGCGCGCAAAGTTCGGCTAATTAGCAAACGGGCTGGTTAGCATAGTGCGAGATGTCGCGCAGCTCCGAAACTTTGCATGTGGACCTGGACCCACCCCAGGAGTGCTTTGGTGCCATTAGTTTGCCAAGTTGCGACACGCGTCAAGCTCGGCTAACGAGTCAGCCAGCCGGCCACGCCTGGGGATCTGCGGGCTGATTAGCATAGTGGGAGATTTCGCGCAGCTCCGATACTTCGCATTTGGACCCGGACCGACCCCGGGAGTGCTTTGGTGGTATTAGTTTGCAAAGTTGCGACGCGCGCAAAGTTCGGCTAATTAGCAAACGGGCTGGTTAGCATAGTGCGAGATGTCGCGCAGCTCCGAAACTTTGCATGTGGACCCGGACCCACCCCAGGAGTGCTTTGGTGCCATTAGTTTGCCAAGTTGCGACACGCGTCAAGCTCGGCTAACGAGTCAGCCAGCCGGCCATGCCTGGGGATCTGCGGGCTGATTAGCATAGTGGGAGATTTCGCGCAGCTCCGATACTTCGCATTTGGACCCGGACCGATCCCGGGAGTGCTTTGGTGGTATTAGTTTGCAAAGTTGCGACGCGCGCAAAGTTCGGCTAATTAGCAAACGGGCTGGTTAGCATAGTGCGAGATGTCGCGCAGCTCCGAAACTTTGCATGTGGACCCGGACCCACCCCAGGAGTGCTTTGGTGCCATTAGTTTGCCAAGTTGCGACACGCGTCAAGCTCGGCTAACGAGTCAGCCAGCCGGCCATGCCTGGGGATCTGCGGGCTGATTAGCATAGTGGGAGATTTCGCGCAGCTCCGATACTTCGCATTTGGACCCGGACCGATCCCGGGAGTGCTTTGGTGGTATTAGTTTGCAAAGTTGCGACGCGCGCAAAGTTCAGCTAATTAGCAAACGGGCTGGTTAGCATAGTGCGAGATGTCGCGCAGCTCCGAAACTTTGCATGTGGACCCGGACCCACCCCAGGAGTGCTTTGGTGCCATTAGTTTGCCAAGTTGCGACATGCGTCAAGCTCGGCTAAGGAGTCAGCCAGCCGGCCACGCCTGGGGATCTGCGGGCTGATTAGCATAGTGGGAGATTTCGCGCAGCTCCGATACTTCGCATTTGGACCCGGACCGACCCCGGGAGTGCTTTGGTGGTATTAGTTTGCAAAGTTGCGACGCGCGCAAAGTTCGGCTAATTAGCAAACGGGCTGGTTAGCATAGTGCGAGATGTCGCGCAGCTCCGAAACTTTGCATGTGGACCCGGACCCACCCCAGGAGTGCTTTGGTGCCATTAGTTTGCCAAGTTGCGACACGCGTCAAGCTCGGCTAACGAGTCAGGCAGCCGGCCACGCCTGGGGATCTGCGGGCTGATTAGCATAGTGGGAGATTTCGCGCAGCTCCGATACTTCGCATTTGGACCCGGACCGACCCCGGGAGTGCTTTGGTGGTATTAGTTTGCAAAGTTGCGACGCGCGCAAAGTTCGGCTAATTAGCAAACGGGCTGGTTAGCATAGTGCGAGATGTCGCGCAGCTCCGAAACTTTGCATGTGGACCCGGACCCACCCCAGGAGTGCTTTGGTGCCATTAGTTTGCCAAGTTGCGACACGCGTCAAGCTCGGCTAACGAGTCAGCCAGCCGGCCACGCCTGGGGATCTGCGGGCTGATTAGCATAGTGGGAGATTTCGCGCAGCTCCGATACTTCGCATTTGGACCCGGACCGACCCCGGGAGTGCTTTGGTGGTATTAGTTTGCAAAGTTGCGACGCGCGCAAAGTTCGGCTAATTAGCAAACGGGCTGGTTAGCATAGTGCGAGATGTCGCGCAGCTCCGAAACTTTGCATGTGGACCCGGACCCACCCCAGGAGTGCTTTGGTGCCATTAGTTTGCCAAGTTGCGACACGCGTCAAGCTCGGCTAACGAGTCAGCCAGCCGGCCACGCCTGGGGATCTGCGGGCTGATTAGCATAGTGGGAGATTTCGCGCAGCTCCGATACTTCGCATTTGGACCCGGACCGACCCCGGGAGTGCTTTGGTGGTATTAGTTTGCAAAGTTGCGACGCGCGCAAAGTTCG